>KV011189.1:37964-56348 GCA_001598015.1 Dorcoceras hygrometricum | reverse complement strand
GTGATACTTAGTCTTATATAGCTAGTAGTCTTTCTGTACTTGTGTTGTATTCAGCCGTTGGGAATTTGTTGTACTTGAATATTTGTGCTGTTGTGGATTAGTAAACTGGGATTATTTTGAATATCTTGTATTTTAAATTATGTTATCTTTCAGTCAGGCCAAAATCAAAAATATTTTAACCACTTTTTAGTTGTTTCCGCTTGCGTTTGCGTGGTTTTACTCTGATATGAGCACGAGGCCCGACACATACACATATATCCATGCCTATCTCAAAGCTGTAATACACGCTCAAATCCGTACCTTAGCTTTCTGAGCTACAATTTCCACAACAAAGTCCCGAGCAACTCAAATCTGAAACCTGCTAGGTCAACAACAACAACAATACTCAGGTACAGTACGCACAGAGACTCTAACTTGGAGATAAGAGCTCAACCCGCTCTATTATACCTTCCTAACACAACAGCTAGTTCTAAACGAAACGCACGGTAGAATATTGTACTTACACGAAGCAGTACCTAAGTAGAAAAACCAAATCTACCAGCCCGCGAAAAACGACGCACTGTTGCTACTTTGCGTTCCTCTTCTAGCTATCCACAGCCCTCTAGAGAGGTATAGGAACAAGGGCCTTGGCAAGAGGAGTCCAAAGCTGTTCCCAATACACAAATATATAGAGAAACCCGATACGCTCACTCAGCATACCAGCTCAAAGTTGATCCATCCCAGATATGCTCACGCCAAATATGGTCTATCCAAAAACCAGATTAATTTAACTCAATTAATCCAATAATTTTTCAGGTCTCACATCTCTCCCCAACTGAAAATAAGATTTCATCCTCTAAATCAAAGAACAACTCCAGAACTGAAAAAAATCTCAACACAAAACTACACTAGAAAATCACGCTACGTACTATACAACTAGTAACACTAATACTGAACAAGAGGCCACTAAACAAGAGTTCAAGATAACTGAAAAAACAACAACAAGCAAACTAGCTACTGGAGTCAATGCAAGATCTACTCAAATAGATGAGGCCATTCACGTTGCATTTTCTCCTCCAACTCCCACGTAGCTTCTTCTCTACCATGTTTGCTCCACTGGACCATCACCAAGGGAATGGTCTTGTTCCTGAGCTATTTCTCCTTCCTGTCTAAGATCAACAAGTGATATTCAACATAGATCAAAGTTCTATCAGGCTCCACCTTGTAAGTTCGCAACACATGAGAAGGATCTGGCTCACTTACTCAACATAGACACATGAAACACATCATGCAATGAGGACCGATCTGGCGGCAGTAACAAGTGATAAGCCAAAGGACCTATCCTCTCCACAATCTCATAAGGTACAACATAACGAGGAGCTAACTTTCCCTAGAGACCAAATCTCATAACGCTTCGGAAAGGAGAAACTTTCAAGAAAACCAGATCTCCAACCTGAAATTCTAAACGCCTAAGCCTTCTGTTCGCATAACTATCTTGGCGATCTTGTGCAGCTTTCATACGCTGTCGAATCAGATCTACCTGATCTCTCATCTGCTGAACAAATTCTGGAGAATACAGCTGCTTCTCCCCCACTTCTTCCCATCAGATTGACGATCTGCAGTTCCTACCATACAATGCCTCAAATGGTTCCATGCCAATTGTTACCTAGTAGCTGTTATTGTAAGAAAACTCAACCAAAGAAAACGAATCTTGCCAGCTACCACTGAAATCCATCACAACAGCTCGCAACATATCCTCCAAAGTTTGGATAGTCCTCTCTGATTGGCTATCGGTTTGAGAATGATAAGTAGTACTCATAGCCAATCTGGTGCCCAAAGCTGTTCGCAAATTCTTCCAAAATCTGGATGTAAATCTCGGATCCCGATCTGAAACAATAGACACAGGAACTCCATGCAATCGCACCACAAAATCTATGTACAGTTTGCCATTTTCCTCAAAGAATACGTCATATCGTAGGGAATTAAGTGAGCAGACTTCGAAGTCTGTCTATAACAACCCCAACAACATCACAACCTCTGCTGGAACGAGGCAAATGTGTCACAAAATCCATATCCACGTGCTCTCAATCCATTGGGGCACTTCTAACTCTGTAATAAACCACCAGGTCTCATACTTTCTGCCTTAACTTGCTGACAATTCAGACATCGAGCGTCAAAACCAGCAACATCACTCTTCAAACCTGCACACCAAAAGTGTGGTTTCAAGGCATGGTACATCACCAGGATGGACACTATGTCTACTACAGTGAGCTTTCCTCAAGATCTCCTCCTTCAAATCAATCAGATTTGGCACTACCAACCTGACACGAAATCTCAAACAACCATCAGATGAGACAGAATAATCTTCCAGCTGTCCAACTCTAACCTTCAGCTTCAGTTCATGGATAGATGGATCTGTATTCTGAGCTGATCTAATGCTCGAAACAATATGTGGCTCAACTTGAAAGATGAAACCACAACATAATCCTCACCTGGGTAAAAACGCCAACCAGTAGTGCCTAAATGCTCATGAACCTTCGAAATCTACAACAAAGCAAGCATAGACACTTGAGCCTTTCTGCTCAACCCATCAGCAACTACATTCACTTTCCCAGACTGATATTGGATCTCACAATCAAAGTCCTTAAGCAGCTCCATCCATCGATGCTGTCTCATGTTCAAATCTGACTGAGAAAACAGATACTGAAGGCTCTTGTGGTTCGTATACACCACAAAATGCTCACCATACAGGTAGTGGCGCAAAACCTTGAAGGCAAAGACCACTGCTGCTAACTCCAAATCATGAACTGGATATCGAGTCTCATGCGGTTTCAACTAACGAGAGGCATACGCAATGACTCGACCATTCAGCATCAAAACACAACCCAATCCATTAAGCGAAGCATCGGAACAAACCACAAATCCACCGGAACCTGAAGGCAAAGCTAACACTGGCGCTGTCGTTAGCTCCGTCCAAACGAATCTCTTGTCTTTCTGGGTCAACTGCATCATAGGCTTAGCTATACTAGAGAATCCCTCAATAAAGCGGCGATAATAGCTAGACAATCCGAAAAACCTATGAATCTCTGAAACATTTTTGGGACGATCCCAGTTCACCACAGCCTCTACCTTACTGAGATCAATTGACATACCTGCAACTGAAATAATATGACCCAGAAACACTACTCTATCGAACCAAAACTCGAACTTCGAAAACGTATCATACAGCTGCGTGTCTCATAGTGTTT
Source organism: Dorcoceras hygrometricum (assembly GCA_001598015.1). Lineage (NCBI taxonomy): Eukaryota > Viridiplantae > Streptophyta > Magnoliopsida > Lamiales > Gesneriaceae > Dorcoceras > Dorcoceras hygrometricum. Next base: position 53,121 of record KV011189.1, on the reverse strand, counting down.
CGAGAAACAACCTCAAATGCTCCTTATGCTGCATCTGAGTCTTCGAGTACATCAAGATGTTATCAATAAACACAATCACAAACTAATCGATGAGCTCTCGAAAGACTCGATTCATCAAATCCATGAAAACTGCAGGGGCATTCGTCAAACCAAAAGGCATAACCAAGAACTCATAATGCCCATACCTCGTACGAAATGTAGTTTTCACGACATCTTCCTCTCGAATTCACAACTGATGATACCCTGAACGCAGATCGATCATAGAATACACAGCTGAACCCTGAAGCTGATCAACAGATCATCGATCCTCGGTAAAGGTGCTTTTTATTCATTGTAGCCTTATTTAATTGTCGGAAGTCAATACACATCCTCATTGAACCATCCTTCTTCTTCACAAACAAGATAGGAGCTCCCCACGGTGACATGCTCGGTCAAATAAAACCTTTCTCCAGAAAGTCATAAGGCGTTCGCGAAATCGGAGCTGTACCAGGTACCAACTCAACGCTCAAGTCTATCTCCTTTCTCGGAGGAAATCCAGGAATCTCCTCGGGAAACACATCAGGGAAATCTCGAGCAACTGGGATATTGCAAAGCTCCACACACGACGAAAAGGATGCGTCCAAAGAATAGATCATGAATCCAGCATTCTCCAACGACGTAAGGCTAAACATCTCCATCAAAGAGGTTAACGGAATCTTTGATTGGGAATCGAGGCCGTATAAGTTTCACTTCTCGCCAGAATGGGGTCGAAAACGCACAACGTCATGGAAACAATCCACAGTGGCCTGCCCTATAGCTAGACAACACGTCCCTTCCCACAATGCAATCGAAATCCCACATCACTATACAATTCAGGTTCGCTACCAACACATTCTCACCAAACCTAAGATGCCATCCAACAAAATCTCTTGGGAGAGCAGGCTCGTGCCGACAGGAGTCGCAACAGAAACAACATCACATAAAGAAGTGGTATGAAAACCATGCTCAACCACAAATGCGTCAGCTATAAACTAATGTGAATGATCTGGAGCGTGAGTTTGACAATTTGGTTCAGGGAACCATGTCCGTGGGAGAGTATGCTCGTAGGTTTTCTTCTCTTCTTGCCTACGTTCCTCATGTGTCTGGCCGGTAGAGGGCGAAGAAGAACCGTTTCTTGGAAGGGCTTAACGAGGATCTGTATTCCTTGGTGTTGGAGAGTTCATCGACTAGTTATGCGGACGCGGTGGACAAGGCAATGGACGTCGAGGAAGGGTTGAGGAACCGCAGGTCTCGAGTTCAGCCTCAAGCTGCACAAGGTTCACGTCCCAATGCTCCAGGGGCGCAACCTCCCCAGTTTCCCCAGTCATCTCAGCAGCAACCCCAGCAGTAGGCCAGATGCTCAATCAGAGATCAAACACGCAATAAACAACGCGAAATCATTTAAATAGTGGCTAAAATTTTATCTTTGGCCTGACTTAGAAAACATAATTTAAAAATACAATGATATCCAAATTATTGGTTTTACAACAACTGAAAACCCAATACAACAACCAGCAACAATACAAACATAGAGTGACTCCCAATCAACACACCAAAGGATCCATGATGAGTCTCTCGCTCAACATAGATACAACGTAGCAGTAGAACATCAAATCGAGGCATACCCCAGTGATGATGCAACTATTGCCTTTATATACTATACATAACTGGGACACTCTATCCACCTCCTGGGGCACCACCAGCTTCGCCATCTACACGACCAGCTGAGAAACCTGTAAAAACCTGAAACAACACATAGGCAAACAACAAACAGCCTCAGAGGGACATGGGGTCAAACCACAGTACGGAGAGCAACTGAAAAACAGCAGTTAGATAGCAACAAATATAAATGCAGATGCTATGCATGAGAACAACAACAGGCTACAACCGAAAGTAGGGAGCCAAAGGATCTCAAAACATCTCACAACTGATACAGATCAACTAAAAGATTGTGGCCACGGGGTGTGTAAGTATATGGGAGCTACCCACTCGTCTCAACACACGTTACCAGATGCACAACAGATCACTCAACCTGTTGTTGCCAAGCTCATGAGGGATGGTAGCTATCCACTCAGCTCATAGAGGCTAACAACAATCCAGCAGGGAGATGAGGGTCACGGTATTGCCGCTTGTCCTTGTACTCACAGATTATCACAACAAGGAAAGGCTAGCAAGATCTGAGCTGATCATGGAAAATGCGTGTATGAAACATTTATAACAACCAACACAGAACAGAGGCAACCAAATGATAGCATACACAGCAGCACACATAATACCCATGCTCTGTCTAAAGCTGTAAAACAATCTCACATCCGTACCTTAACCTTCTGAGCTACAATTACTACAAGCGAGGTCCCGAGCACACAATCTGAAACCTGATAAGCCAAAAACTACGATAAGCTCAGGGACACAGAACACAAAAACTCTAATTGGGAGCTACGAGCTCAACCAGATCTGTCCTACCCTTCGAGCACAACAGATCGCTCTAAACGGAGCATAAGGGAGGATCTAACACTAGCTCAGAGCGTTACCTGAACGGGAAAACAGTTCCGCTCAAATGCTAACAGACTACACAAAGTAGCTTCCTTCGCGATCCTCTCCAAGCTAAACCCAAGTCATCGAAAGAGGTATAGAAAGAACGATATTGACAAGAGGAGTCCAACACTACCACTCTTGCTTCTGTCGGAGCTGTCTATCGCCGGCAATCGAAGGAAATAAGCTACGGTGAACAGCAACTAAGGTATCGCGACAGAGTAAGATTACGAAATTATTTATAAGTGTCGGGAAGATAATGGCGAGACCAGTCAAAGACCTCTATATATTTAAGTCTCCCAAATCTGATGAACAGTAGCCACCGATAACATATGCTCAAAGCTGATTCCCACTCGGATCTGAGTACCACTCCAGATCTGAACCTTACGCTAAAACAGTTTGGAATCCTCCAAACGACGTCGCACAGAGATCCACTATTCCACGGGTACACGTCACCTCGCTAGTACCAAATCTACTATCGCTAAACGGCGTCGCATCGCAAACCAGATCTGAAATACTAGCTCTCACATAAATACTAACCAGCGCTCGCTAATGCCCAAAATGGCACCGCACTGCCTTCCGATCTAGATAGCCCAAAATCAGTCTACACCAACCCTCGAACCAGGCCGGTTCACACAGCAACTTGCGTACTTCAAATCTCATTTCTCCCAAACGACAACGTTTCTCTACCCGCGCAGGACATTCAACCAGCGAACTCCGAATACTTTGCGACAACCAGATTTGACCTCTAGCCCTGATTAACATCAACCAACACAAAAGCCGAGGTTACCAACTAACACTTCTCAACTCCCCAAATATGATTGCTACTCCGCGGAACTCTATAACTATCCAGATCTGTTTCCACTACACAAATAGAAACCCGATACCTTCACCAAGCATACCAGCTCAAAGCTGGTCCATCCCAAATCTTTTCACGCCAGATCTGGTCTATACAAAACCCGATTAATTTTCTTAATAAATCCAATAATCTTTCGGGTCATAACAGTTAACTAGCCTTTTTATTTTAAGGGCTGTTTTGAGATTTGAGCATTCAGATTTCAGTTCAAGATAGTATCAGTTGTCTAAGCTGATTTCTTATTTTCTTCCAGCTTAGAAGCAACGACCCAGATGGTTTCTTGGAGGATTTCGCCTCAAGCGCAATCTCGAGCTGGAGCAGTTTTCTTTAAATAAAATGATTTCGGATGGGAGGTCTGTTTTTATAAAATGGGGTAGCAAGTTTACAAATTAAAATAGTAGTAGGGATATTTTATTAATTTTTCAAGGATTTGGTAAGCTAACCATGCCTTATCATTGTACTTTCCACCTACTACAAATCATACTCCCACCATCTATGATTGTTACGTGAGTTTAGAGCTCACTTTTATTACAAGAAAATCTATCTTTCCTCTTTCAAAAACTAGATCTCGTAGAGTTGTGCTTGCGAAGGTTTCCAGCCGAGGTCATCTGTTCGTTGATATCCTCAGTCCAGTCAAGTAAAATTGATTCTTGTTGCATCTAGAAAACATATTATTTTTCGTTGTTTTCTGTTGCGTGCTTGCCTGATGCATGTTTAAGTTCGGCCAGTTCAAGTTCATGTTTAAGCTAATGATTCACTGCTTTGATGTTTTAAGTTTTGAGGAAACTCACCAGTTATCTTTTAGCAAGCAGTTGTGTTTCTTAAAAATAAAGAGTTGTACAGATTTCCAGATAAGATAAGCCAAGAGAAGTTTTATTTTCTGGTGTGCTGTAAAAGTTATGGACATCGACTCTGAACAAATAGGCGGTGTTGGTTTGATCGGGACTAAGTTCTGGTCGAACAAGCTGAGCTTGTCTGTTTGGGGACTGTCCAAACTTGTTGCAGTACCTTTTTTCTAAGCAGATCTGGCATATTTTCCTTGACCAGGCTGCGTGATTTATTGTTAAAATGATTGGGTTTCTCAAAGCTGAGTGACCTTCCAAGCTAAAATTCTTGCTTTGAAGCTTATGTTATTGCTTTACTGCGCGTAAGTTGTCTTCTTTGAACCAAATATGTTTTTACTACGAGTAAGTTATTTTTCGTAGAATCAGATCTATTTTCCCTCTTCGTAAGCTATTTTCGTTATCCAAAGCTGTTCTTCACGCCAGTGATCTGTTTCACACCAGAGATCTGTTTCATGTAGCCAAAGCCGTTCCTTATGCTTGAGATCTGTTTCTTTAAGCCAAATCTGTTTTGCGCTCATAGGCCGTTTTCTCTCCGAGCTGGTTTCTGCTATCATCAGCTCATAGCCCAGCTGTACACTCAGTAAAGTTGTTTTTACAGACAAAATGAGTTCCATAGCAGTGAATCAATCAGTTTCAGAAATCGATTTTTGATCAAGAGCAAAGTATAATAGTTATTTCAATTAAAGGAAGTAAAGTTTCAGTTTTAAGGACTTATGGCATAGAGGACCTGCTCAATCAGGAAGGGACAGGATTACGATATGACTATAATCCTGTAACACCCCAAAATCCATAGGACCACAGAAACGAAACCTTTTATTTTAAGGGCTATGTTGATATTTCCATGTTCAGATTTCAGTTTAAGTTCATGTTATTTATTTAAAAAGCTCTTCATTTCACCCAAGCATAAGACGCGAGCAGATTTCAGATTTCGTTCGAAAATGCTTTTAAATGAGCAATTTGTTCTTTTCAAAATCTTTTGGCGGATTTACAAATTTAAAATAGTGAAAGGGACTTTTTATCAAATTTTAAAATGAAAGTCATGGTGAGCCATGCTTAATCGATTGTCCTTTTTACATGCTACAAATCCCTCTCCCTTAAATTATTGATTTCGTAAAACAGAGCTCATTTTACTGCAAAGGATTTTCTTTCATTCTCTCAAAAATCTTCAGGAGCTCGTCGTTAGTGCTTGAGGAGATTGTCTGCAAGAAAACTGTTGTTTCGTATTTCTAGTCTAAGGCAAGTAAAAGCTGTTTCTTTGCTACACCATTAAAGTATATATTGTTTCTCCTCAGTTCTATGTTTGCTTGCCTGTTTATGTCCAAGATATAGCTATGTTTATGTTCATGCTTGGTTATGAAAATGAAAGATCGGGTTCACAATATTGTTTTCTGTTTTAAAACTCTCCAGCATGTTTTGACGCAGATATTGATGTTGTTTTTAAAAACATTGAGCAGTACATATTCTAGTTTATTGTACGATTATGAAGTTCTTTTTTCTGGTGAATGGCGGTGTCTGGGCTTGACTCCAAGTAATCGGAGATGCTGGTTGAATCGAGATTTTGTTCTGGTTTGATAGACGGAACTGGTATCTTTGTACGTCGTTCGTGATGCTGCAGCACTAGTTCAATATCCAAATCTGTTTTTCTATGCTAGCGACATGATTCTATAGTCAAATCTGAATTTCCCATGTCAAATCTGTTCCTCTCTTAAACACTATTTCTACGATCGTATCTGTTTTTCTCGCTAACGATACCAACCCTGAGGTCAAATATGTTTCACGCTAGCACTACTATTTCTGATAGCCAAATCTGCTTCGATGCTAGCGACACCATAGTCAAGTCTGCCTCACGCTAACGATGATGTTCCTTGATCACATCTGTTTTAACGTTAGCGAAACCACTCTTATATTCAAATCTGTTTCCATTACTAAGATCTGATTTGTACCCGAGTACTGTTTCTGTTAGCCAAATCTGTTTTCACCCCAGTAATAAGTTCCCAGTAGTCAAATCTATCGCTCAGTGAAGTTTTAAAGAGAAATGAAATTTTAAAGAAGTGAATCCCGATAAATGTTGATCTGATTTCGATCAAATGCGAATACTGTTTCTGTTAGCCAAATCTGTTTTCACCCCAGTAATAAGTTCCCAGTAGTCAAATCTATCGCTCAAGTGAAGTTTTAAAGAGAAATGAAATTTTAAGGAAGTGAATCCCGATAAATGTTGATCTGATTTCGATCAAATGTATGTTTAAAGGAGAAATGTTAGTTTTGAAGGATTTATGGCATAGATAACAGACGGTCAGCACGGAAGGGTGAGCAGCTGTCGAGAGTGTCAGTTGCCCCTTCATATTGGGCTTCATGCAATATAGAAACTGAATTCAGAAGTAGCTTGATCAAGCGCGTACGGACCTAAGGAGAGCTTCTAAGCCATAAGTCAACGAAAAATATAGATGAGATCTGGGTCTTTTTTCCAAATCTTAGTTTTTTTTGTTACTAAAGAAGTTTATGTTTAAATGTCTTTCTTTAAACCATGTTATTTTATGATATGATGTGTCTGCCTGCATTAAGTGATTTTGTTACTCTCAGATTTTACTTGCTGAGCCCCTAGGATCACTAGCTTTGATGGTGCAGATGAGAGATCTGGGGCAGACGGGCGGCGGGAGCTGATCCAGCTGTGGTGTTGTGTTTATCCAAGGTCGGCGTTTCCGTGTCCATAGTTACTAGTATTGTTATTTTTGATCTTTTGTCAAATCTGTATTAAGATCCATTACAACAATAGAGAGTTCATATAGAATTCCAGTAGTTGTAATATCGTACTTCGCAATTTATATCAAATCTGTTATCCAGATCTGTTTCCGCTATTTATTATTTGGCGCCAATTGTGTTTGTATTTCGATTTTTTTTAAGTTGTAAGAAATACAGCTTACAATAATTATCATTCAGCACTTTTTTTCCTTTTGTTATTTCGATTCAACTCAAATCTGTTGACCCCTGGGCGTGGGCGTCACACTCATCTTCCGCTGCTCTCCCGACCCGAGCGAAAGGGGTAGGTGAACAACTCCCACTGGCTGTAAATAGTGACCCGTGAATCTGATCAGGGGGTCCGGACAGGCTCCATGCGATATTGCCCGAAGTCCATTTGGTCCACGACTCCCTTAAAAAAGACATTGACCGAGCTTACAGAATCCACAAAGATGCGAGCCACTTAATAATTTGCAATTAATTCCCGGATAACAAAAGCATCTTTGTGATCTTCAACATCCGCCTGTAAGTCCTAGGGACCGAATGAGATAGTAGGCCCCGAGCGTCTCTTTTCAACCTCCTTGGCTTCCATCCGACCACAACGCACCTTCCTTGCCCGGTTAGAGTCCCTGTCAGTAGGTTCTCCTGATATCATTTGGATGACTCCTCGAGGTTGGGGTGATCGTTGCTTTCCTCGGGGAGGATCCCGATCCTGATTTCGGGGCGTTCTCTCTCGCGCTATTGGCCTCTTATCCTGTCGCCAATTTTCTCCTCCTCGGGTCCTCTTATCCCGTCGAGGTTGTCCATCCCCTACTAATACCGACCGCAGATCAGGATTACTCTGGATGATGCGCTTCAATTCGTTGTCCAGATGTTGGCACTCCGAGGTGATGTGCCCGTAATCCCTGTGAAAATCACAAAATTTATCTGACCTGGGCTTCCTCGGGGCCCCATCATTTCCCCGAGGTCTCTGCACTACCTTCCGCTCATCACAAATCTCCAGAGTCCGAACCTTGCTCATGTTTAGCGGCGTCCGAGCGATGAAATCCCCCAACAGCAAAGGAGGGTCTTGTCTACATGGACTCGGTGGGGCTCTCTCTGTTCGAATATCTCAACCAGGCCGAGCTGGTGGCTTCTGTTCGTTCCTCCTCGAGGACTGTATCTCCTCAACATTGGCATACTTTTCTGCCTTGGTGAGAAGCTCGTCAAATGTCTTCATCGGTTGCTTCTTGCTACTAGCGAATTGATGAAGGAACTCCTGATTGAAATCTTGGAAGCTCTTGATACTCCCTGTCAGTAAGAGATTGAACCACTGCTGTGCAGATCGGACCAGGGTTGTGAGGAAAACTCTGCATTTGATGGGGTCAGCATATTGGTGGAGGAGGGCGGCGTTCTCAAACCGAGTCAAGTGATCATCGGGATCTCCCATCCCGTCATACTCTCCCATGTTCGGGAACTTGAAGTGTTGGGGTTGCTCGGCAGCCAACACTTCAGCAGAAAAGGGGACCTCACGAGCTGGGAGCGGGGGCGGTGCCGAGCTTCTTTCTTCCCTACGTCTAGCAACCTCTTCCCGAAGTTTCCTGATCTTCTCAGATTGTTGATCGGGCGGCGGACGTGACTCAGGTAGGTTCGCCAGCATCTGATCTACTGTAGCCGCTACCAGTTGGGCTATCTGTTCCGTAGTGAGGCTGGGGTTTTCAGACCCCTGGGACAGATCCTGCGTGTGGCTGATTTCTCCATTCCTTGAGCCCTAGTTCTCTTCGGTGGCATCTTGTCTTTCTTCTTCTACGTTTCCCACAGACGGCGCCAATTGATGTAGCCAAATTACCTCAGTCGACGAGCTGATACCACCTCGGGAGCTCGGGACGTCGGTCTTTGGGATTGATAGCTATTGGAAAGCGGCTCTTCAGGATGCCTGCAGCCACAAATCACAAGTCAGAGGGCGCCGGAAGTGTGTCCGACAAAGCCCCTCCGATGCTTATGTCAGGCGAGATGCGAGAGCAAAAAGGGAGCAAGAGATTATATATGCGGGAAGCAAATAAATGCGAGAATGTGTGTATGAATGAATGAGGCGTACCTGGTATTTATAGAGGGTCTAGACGGTGGAGATGAGCATATCCCGGTGAATATTCGCGTACATCGAGTATCTCGGGCGAGATACTCTCCGCGATCCTCGGTGATCTTGCCGTTCAAATAAAGAAAGACGTAGTTGGGTTGGATTCTGGCAGATATGACACTGTCCTCGGGAAATACTCCCGATTTGAGCACGAGTCCTCGGGCGATTTCCCGCTCTTAAAGGCGTAAGTCGAGGTTTGGGGGATGCTGCTAGGCCAATCTTTATTTTTTTGCCGGCCAATATTGACTAATTAAACATGAGAATCACGAATCAAGAATATGCCAGAACCATAAATCTAGCTGGTATGGTGCAAACACTACCTGGCTCGGTGTGGATTCAGAAATTTTGTCGAGGAAGCCAAAAATACGATTATAAACTATTTTCATACAGAAAATGTTCTCTACAATACACTTGCCAAATGATAAAGTAAAGCAACATCATAACTTGTAAACAAAATGGTATGACACATATCTCTTTTTATTTAATAATCTTTCTAGAAAAATGACCAACCTTTCATGACTCAGAAGTTTCAAAATTCTCACGTACATATCAATCACAAAATTCGCAAGTTAATCCGAAGTGAAAATCTCCATGGGAGAAAAATCTGCTGGATAAATTGAGTCAATTTAACCAATATTTGTTTGTGAAATGAATTTGATAGATTTATACGTATACAAAGCAATAATTATGTTTTTATTTAATAAAATAGATATGTATATATATAATTTTAATACCTAAGAGCATACTAGTACGAGAATAAGATACCGTTGAAGCTTCTATAAACACTTGGGAAAATAGGCAACTAACTATTAAAAGTTACAATATTGTATCCCACCAATAAGAATAAATACTAATCTTTTTTATGAAACCATTGGATAATGCAACAAGGGTAACACTAAATTTTCTTAATCTGGTATAGTCGAGTCGGACTCTTAAAGGTTTGAGTTTCGTTTAATCCAGTCGATATCGAGATGAACATATTCAAGCTCTTGAGTTTTTTCTAGTTTTTATCGAATCTAAATGAATATGATAAATATAAACTATGAATCTAAATAATCATAATAAATTAATTAAATAATAAAGATATATTTAGAAAAATATAGTGTTCTTATTATAATGTACAATTTATTCTATAGTTAACTTCATATATTTTTCTATAGTTTTAAAAAAGTGTAAAGTTTATAAGCATATATTGTTCATGATCCGAAAGTTTGGTTTGTTTATGTGTTAACAAGTATTATTACACGGTCTCGAACGAGCTTTAGCGAAATGAACACCGAAGTGTTGATGAGTTGTTTTATTTTACGTCCTACTTATTGGCAGCATGTTGCCGGAATTTCATAATTGAAACTTGTATTTAGATTTAAGTCGAATATGGCTAAAAAAATAAAGATAATACATCCACGTATTAATAATGTGTGTGCATATATAATAAATAAAAAATAAGGCAATCCTTATTTTTTCCTCATCTTAGACAGTAGGATCTCCATCTATGTCACTCACACTGTACTAGATATAATATTCTTATTATAATTTACAGTTTTATTCTGATAGCTAATGTTGAGATCGAAAAGAGTTAAATAAGCTCAGGATTTTGAGGAGGAGTGGGGTGAATGAACTCATCTCGATTTTGCTAAAATCTCTTTGAAAAGACATTTTACAAGCCTTCGGCTTAACTCAGAGCTGAGTTATCAGCTCAGAGAATTTCAGCATAATATGTTGTCTCGAATAACAAAAATATTTGTGCGGAAGTAACTCGACTCAGCAGTGAACATATAATAAACTTAAAGAAATAAAAGATAAGGCTCAAGAGTTTATTTTGGAAGTTTAGAGTTGAAACTTCAACGTCTCCCCTTCTTTCTTGTACATGAAGGATTTCACTAAAAGAATTTTATTATTACAGAGCCTGTAACAACACAATCACTCCAGCCGCAACTGAGTGAACTCCTAGCCAACATCAAACTATTACAGACTCACTATCTGTAAAGTACAAACATTAAACGCTCTGAGCTGCCTAATCTTGGCAAGCTCTTATACACTCTTTTTGATCTACAATGAAATAATAACACTACAAAGTATTTTTACAACTGAAAACATGACACAGTGAGTTGGTAACAACAAGAAGAGTGTGTCACTTCATGTAAACTGGTTCGTAAATATCGTAAGCTGGTTCGTGACTCTTGTAACTTCTTCACACAACATATTGTCATCTATTTATACCCATCTTCTCCAACGGTCATTAATTAAGTGAGTAGACACAATCCTCTTACATCCAGGACGAAGGTACGTCGCAATAAATGCTTCTCCTGAAGATTGACTTTATATGCAACACCCAGTTGCTTTTCAACCAAAAATGAAAACCTTCGAATGTCTCAAAAGTCTCACTGTCCATTATGCTATAACTTGTTTTGATCCTCATAAACGTTTGTCCAAGTTGTCTCTTGGCTCTTTTGATAAGCTCTGGACCGTGGTTTAGATGACTTGTCAATCTGAAAACTGCGAAAGCTGCGAGCTGAAAGCTGAATATTAGATCTGAACTACTCTAAATTCTAAGAGCTGACTTTGATCTAAGCTGTTAGCTCTTCTTCGAAGCTCCATTTTGAACTCTTAGGCTTTGATATGATCTGTAACGCTCTAAACTGATCGGCTTGCTCTAAGCTGATCGCCGATGCTCTAAACTGAAAGCTGATAAGATCTGATATGATCCACTATGCTCTGAGCTGAATTACGCATCTGAACTGATATAAGCTTCTGAACTGATTACGGTGCGCTTGAGCTGTATTCTTCTCTAAACTGATTACCGTGCTATGATCTGGAATAATTCTTCCAAACTAATATCTGGTTCTAAGCTGAATTCCCGTGATCTGTACTTATTCAAGGACTTGATCTGTTCTATTCGGTTAGGTTTCGGTTTTGTATTTTGTTATCACCAAATCAATTTTATTCTTAACAAGAATTTAAAATAAGATATGAGCCTCAAAAACTGAAAACATCTCTTTCTCAAAACCATTTGTGTCCTTTGCCGCCGCCGCTACCTTCTTTTCTGCCGCCGCTGCTAGTTTCCTCCTTTTGGCATCACCAACTCTCGTAAGATGACCAATAATATCTGCGAGCTGATAACCAAAGGAAGTGGGGCTCAAATTAACTTCAGATGATGATTTTTGAACCTCATCAAGTAGAAACTGTCTTGTTGAAGCAAGTTATGAAGAAAGTTCAGCTTAGACTCTTTTACTTCACCTTAGCAAGTCTAGATACTGTCTCTACTATTTATTGATCAGTGTAATATATGACTCATGTAGATCTTCAATACTAAGCTCGAGAGACTTCATTCTCTGATCAAACTCGGACTTGAAAGAAGTGAAAAGCTCTTGATATTGCAGCTGCTAGAGAGTGATGTTGTGCACCAAGTCTCCGAGCTGAGCAATTGTCTGGTTAAACACTGGAGCTGTGGTAGAGTCTTCAAGAATATGATATGTTGTACTTAACTTCTGCATAGATAATCTCACAGCTTCAGACACAGAAGACAAAGATTGAGTTGATTCTGATATGGCATCCTCTTCGAAAAATCTACAAAATTGTTCAGCACTCTGGACCGTGCTGAACAGATACATAAAATGTAACTAGGAACAACCTCTGAAAAATGTACGGAATAATGAATAACAAAATCTGGACACCTATTTACAGCCGAGTGCAAATATCTTATAACTGAAAACTGTACAACTTACTCAATCATGCGTACCTACTTCTGTGGCAAAAATGTAGGGCAAGTTCATCTCAGTGCTGTATCCTGGTGTGGAAGAATAAAGAAGCAGATATGGGCCAAAGTGCAATGAACGGTCGATGAGCCACAATCTTCTTAGCTGACATAGCCTTCGCAGCTGGTATCTGTCAGGCCCCGTGCTAATCACTCAATATTAACGCACAAACAAGCGCATAATCACGGAAGCGTAAAATCAGGCTTAAAAATTTTCGAAATAATTTGGGCCTGAACTCAAATCATCATTCAAAATATCAATAATCTAAATACGAGTTAAATCAAACTCAAGCAAAACAGCTAACATAAAATCCCAAATCAGATACAGATCCCCATATACAAATATACATAGGGCATCCCCCGATTCAATACATAATAAAATATATAACTGGGACTCAAGGGAATGGGGATCGACCAGCTGGCGCTCCACTCGGTTCAGCTTGGTTACCTAAAGATCCTGTAAATGGGTAACACAGACCCAAAAGACACAAAAGCAGAAAAAGAAATATGAGGTCAAGCCTCAGTACGAAGAGCAATCAAAACAGAAAATCATGCAACGTGCTATAAATTAATGCTATGAAATGCATGAAGCTATCAAGGAATCGGAAATCAAGACCAGTGTATCAACTGGAAAATCATCTCAAGTCGAGCCTCCATACCCACGCAGTGTATCAACTGGGGAAATCATCGGTCCATTATTTTCAGGGCCCGTCACCCTATCACATCTCGGTGATAGACACTCGAATCTAGCAGTCACCACTCCGATGATAGCGTTGGACTTTTCAGGCACGACACATCTGTCGGCCAGTCACAACGTGGCTCTCAAAAGGGACATCAATCAATCAATCTGGCTCAAGATGTATGCATGAATGCCATTCAATAATCAATTCTAAATGCATACAATTTCAATACGTGAAAACAGAACATCACAAATCAGGTAAAATCTATTCACGTAATTCAGCCATCAATCAACACAGAATTCATAACACAAAATATAGCCATGTCCACGTTCAAAGATGTTAGAGCTGCTCAATTCGTACCTCACAGCTTCAATCTACCTCAACAGATTTCTCAAAGGCACGGCAAAACTCAGCCTAAGCAAACCAGCCTTCTCCTGACCTCCTCAACCTCGGCAGAAGCTATCCTGCGCCTTAAATTCCAGCTTCCAGAAGAACCAAAGAACACACGTGTGACGCCCGAACCCACGGGGTCACGAGTTTGGGGTGAATAAAAATTTTCGAATAAAAGAAGGGCTAAAAGATAATTCGCTATAGGCTGTATCTCCTATAACTTGAAGGAAAACTCGAAACACAAACCAGACGCAGACACAATACTAATTACGGCGCCAACAGCTGGAAAAATTTTTGGCGGAAAAACAAGTCTTATATATATATTGCAATTGCGGTTGCAACGTTTGTCATTCTATACGAACATACAATTGTTGCAATTGATCTAATACAGATCCTACAAAAGATAAAACAACATTATCCTAGACACGGATTACGTTGGCCCCTTGATAAACACAACCACCCAGCCGCTGGTTCAACTTTCACCTGCTGTTCTTCCATCAGTTGTCGCACCTGCACCATTTTAAAAGTTAGTGAGCATAAGGGCTCAACAAGTAAAATATGGGTAATAACAATTCAAATATACAGGTGGACATCTATTCAATACATATGTTAAGGAACTTCAATGAACAATATCATTTTCGTAAACAGTTCAATAAACATTCAATGGCAGAAACATGGGATGATAGCCCAGATTCTCATTGTTAACATTTTCAATATCATTTTCAGTTGATCATGGCATATAAGTTCCTCATGGTCCGTGTTGCGTGTTTTTGCGAAATTACACAGATGTATTAAAACCCAGAAGAATGAATCAAGCGCAGTAAAGAAGATTAACAACCGAGATTTACGTGGTTCGGTAATTAATACCTACATCCACGGCACCAACCACAAGAAGTTTTATTGAGTAATCAAATGATTTTTACAGATTGAGAAAGATTGAAAGTACTGGTGTGTGACACCCGAACCCAATGGGGCCACGAGAATTGGGGTAAATAAAAATTTTCGAAATAAAAGAAGGCTAAAAGGTAATTTGTTATAAGCTGTATTTCTTATAACTTAAAAGAAACAAAACACAAGACAATCTCAAAGACCAGCAGGTACCTAATTTGCGCGCCAACTACTAAAGACATTTGCGGAAAACAGTTTTCATTGATAATTGCAATTGCGATTTACAACAACTGATATTCTACGTAAATATACAATCGTTGCTACTGATCTAATACAGTACAA
>KV011189.1:25439-35456 GCA_001598015.1 Dorcoceras hygrometricum | reverse complement strand
GAGACAGGGGATAATAGCCCAGCTCTAACATCAATTCCTTTTTCTTTAGACTATGGCATATAAGCTCCTCATGGTCCGTGTTGCACTTTGATCAAAATGACTCCCGATATCAGTTTTAGCATATAGCTCATTATGAAAGGGCAGTCGACATCTAGACAACTGCTCACCCTTCTTCTTGGTGACCGTCAACTATCTATGCCATAATCTTAAAATAATCTTTGTTCCATTAACATCCTTTCGTAAAACATTCCTTGGAATTTCTGTAAATCATCGGGTTCCATCATATTAATGATCAAAATGACTCCCGATATCAGTTTTAGCATATAGCTCATTATGAAAGGGCAGTCGACATCTAGACAACTGCTCACCCTTCTCCTTGGTGACCGTCAACTATCTATGCCATAATCTTAAAATAAACTTTGTTCCATTAACATCCTTTCGTAAAACATTCCTTGGAATTTCTGTAAATCATCGGGTTCCATCATATTAAACATTTGCTTCCCATTTTAAAACTTTACTGAGTATCGAATTAGAACCTTGAAATCGTAACAATGGAGAGAAACCAGTCGCAAGAAAATGGAACAGCACTTATGAAACAAAACAGATCTTTGCTGTTCGCAAATATCGCTAAAATGAACCAGCTGGAATAAATAGAAACCAGCTGCAAGATATTTTACTAAGACAATCGTATTTAAATGAAACGATGTCGTTGAAGTAAATAACAGATAGGATGAAAGACTATCTGCTGATATTTTATAACTTAAAGAAACGACGTCGTTAGCGCATCGATCAGTCGCAAGGAATACGCTAATCAATCAGTTGCAAGAAGAAGCGCTAACACGTATATATAAATGAACAGTACCAGTCGCAAGACTAATACCAGCTGAAATGAGCAGTACTTAGAAACGAATAAAGCAACTGCTGAACTATCACAATGGAATGCATCTGCTGGTGAACAGTGCATCTGCTGAATTTTGAAAGACAACACAACTGCTGAATTCTAACAAAGGAATGCAGCTGCTGAATTAGTTCAATAGGAATGCACCTGCTGATGTACAGTGCATCTGCTGATTTTATGAAAACAACGCAACTGCTGAATTCTAAAAAAGGAATGCAGCTGCTGAATTTGTTCAATAGGAATGCACCTGCTGATGTACAGTGCATCTGCTGATTTTATGAAAACAACGCAACTGCTGAATTCTAAAAGACAACGCAACTGCTGAATTCTAACAAAGGAATGAAGCTGCTGGTTTTCAACAAAGAAGTGCAACTGCTGATTTTAACAAGGAAAGATGCACCTGCTGATGAACAGTGCATCTGCTGAAATTTACGAATACGCTTGCAATATCTAAACAATGATTTCGCTACCAGCCGTCGCCTATTAAACCAGACTTTATAATGATTCAACCAGCAACTACCGATTACACAGTTATCAAATTCTGATATTACAACTCTGAAAGAAGAACATTCATAAAATTCTGGGAATAAATTCAAATCCTCAGTACTTTTAAAACATCATAAACTTTCTGGAAGACATCATAAACATCAAAACATCATTTTCGAACCCATCTTTCTTTCCTTTTCATGTCTAAATCATTTCAAACATGAACTTGAAACATATCTTAAACATACAAGCAAGCAGATCCATAAAACAACAATATATGCTTCAAATGGTGTAGCAAAGGATCAGCTTTTACTTGCCTTAAACAAAGTTTTGCGACAACACTAATTCCTGCAGAAATCTTCCCTTTGAGCAACGCACGAACTCTTCTGGAAATATTTTGAAGAACACTTTAAGACTTTTCTTTGCAAATGATGAAAATCTTACTTTGAAAACAGGTTTTTATATGAAATGGATTAGTGGCAAGCTACTTGTGAAATCAAGCATGACACACTTCTAAAGTTTAGTAAAATTCCCTTCATATCATTTTAATTTGTAAAACACCAAACCTTTTTCAAAAGAAATCATTTGTCCTCCTTAAAATATTTTTCAATCGATTTAAACCAGCTCGTGCATCACTCTTTGGAGTCATCTACTGGTACCAGCCGCAGCGCATCTTATTTCTGAAATTAATTCAAATCAGCAAATACATAACATTTAAAATTGCCAATTTGGCCCATGAGATCAATAAAATGCATAAATGTGGTCCTATAGATTTTGGGGCGTTACATGGTGTTTTCAATTGATATGAATAGTGTATCGTCGTCTCCAATAGAGCGACTCTTTCTTATTTATACGTCGATCTTTGTAACTGCTCATAACCGCTGCTGATAACCGCTTCCAACTGACCTCCAACTGGCGTAACTGATGTAACCATATCTGCAGACACTCAAACCAGCAGACACTAACATCAGCAGTTGCACATCTACCAGTACCAGCAGTTGCGCTACAATCAGCCGTAGCACTGTTCATCAGCAGTTGCGCTACAACCAGCAGATGCACACCACCTGCTGATGCACACCACCTGCTGGTGCATTCCTCCTGCTGATCCTGCTGATGCATTTCACCTGCTGATGAATACTACCTGCTGGTGCATACTACCTGCTGATGCATTCCACCTGCTGAGCCATAATACCTGCTGGTGCCAGCGGCTATTAGCGGCTCAAAAGCAGGACCAATTCCATCAATCTCCACCTTGGTTCTGCCTCTTTTTTTTTCTTTCTTCTTGCAATCAGCTGCACCTCAACCCTCTTCAAGGCTTTGTAACCCTTACCAGATCCAAGCAGTGCTTAAACTTAGATACAGGTAAGCTTTTAGTCATGACATCTGCTGGATTCTCACCCGTTGATATTTTCTCAAAGATAACGGTACCAGCAGCTACTACTTCTCGAATAAAATGAAGTTTTATATCGATGTGTTTTGTCCTTTCATGAAACACTGGATTCTTCATGAGATGCAACGAACTTTGACTATCATAGTGAATCACCACCTGTCCTTCATATATCCCCAGTTCCTTTGATAGTCCTTTCAACCAAATTCCTTCCTTGATCGCTTCAGTAGCAGCTATAAATTCAGCTTCAGTTGTTGACAAAGCAACTACTCTTTGCAAGTTCGCTTTCCAACTGATTGCTCCTCCATATGCAGTGAACACATAACCAGAAAGTGACTTTCTTGTATCCAAACATCCAGCATAATCAGAGTCTACAAATCCTTCTACTGAATTTACGTTTCCCTCAGCTCCACCATAGAACAATCCCATGTTTCTTGCCCCATTCAAGTACCTCAGAACCCACTTCAGCGCTGAACAATGTGCTTTTCCAGGATTAGCCATAAACCTACTCACCATGCTAACTGCATAGGCTAAGTCAGGTCTAGTAAAACCATACAGTACATTAAACAGCCAACAGCATTTGCATACGGAACACGTTTCATATACTCCACCTCTTCCTCGTCTTTGGGTGACTGAGAGGTTGACAGCTGAAAGTGTTGTCCCAGGGGTGTACTGACGGGCTTAGCTGATTTCATATTGAACCTGTCAAGCAACTTCTCAATATATTTCTCTTGTGACAGAAATAAGGACTTTCTTTCCCTGTTCCGGGTGATGTGTATACCAAGAATCTTTTTCGCACAGCCCAAGTCCTTCATTTCAAATTCACTGCTCAATTCAGACTTGAGTTTGTTTATTTCACATCTGTCTACTTGCGATCAGCATATCATCCACATACAGTAGCAAGTAGATTTCCTCCCTTCAGCTGTGACCTTGAAATAAACACACGTGTCATGCTTCGACCGATTGAAACCGATTCTTTCCATGAACTGATCAAACTTCAGATACCACTGCCTCGGTGACTGTTTCAGCCCATACAACGACTTTTTCAACCTACAGACCTTATTTTTACACCCTAAATCAAGACCTTCTGGAGGTGTCATGTAAATAGTCTCTTGTAGTTCTCCGTGTAAGAAAGCAGTTTTTACGTCCATCTGGTCAAGCTCCATATCCATTTTGGCTACCACCGATAGTATGAACCTGATTGAAGTCTGTTTTACAACTGGTGAGAATATTTCAGTGAAGTCAACTCCTTCCACCTGTGTGAAACCTTTTGCTACAAGCCTTGCCTTGTATCTAACACCTTCAGTTTATGAGCCTCCTTCCTTTTTCTTAAAAATCCACTTACTTCCCACCAACTTCTGATCCTTGGGTTTATCAACAAGATCCCATGTCTCGTTCTTGTTCAATGAGTCCATTTCCTCCTTCATGGCCTGTACCCACTTCTCACTATCATTACAGGTTACTGCTTGATTGTAATCCAGTGGCTCCACCTCATCCAATTCAGTTGCAGTCACAAAAGCATACGCCAACATATCCTCAAAGCCTAGCCTTTCAGGTGCTTTTATCATCCTCTTGGACCTGTCCCGGACCAGCTGATACGTTTTCTGCCCTTCTGTGTTCTGCTCTTGAATTGGCTCCACTGACTTCAATTGATGAGTGTCAGTTGTACCATCACTGCCATTCAGTTTTAGCTCCACCTGCAGCTGTTTGTTTTCCTGTATATCTTGAACTTTGGGTGTACCAGTTTTCTTGAATGGAAATTCCTCCTCGTTGAACACAACATCTCGGCTGATTATAACCTTTAGCTCTCCCTGCTCAATGCAATACAACTTATATCCTTTTACTCCCTCCGGATATCCTAAGAAAACACATTTCTAGCCCTCATTTGTAATTTATCTTGCCTTATATGAGCATACGCTGTGCAGCCAAACGTTCTAAAGTTTGAATAATCAGCTGGATGACCACTCCACATCTCCTGATGTGTCTTTAGATCTACAGCAGTTTATGGACACGTATTGATCAAATAACAAGCTTTTTGAACTGCCTCGGCCCAAAACATCAGTGGTAATAAAGATTTTGCCAACATGCATCTTGCTCTTTTGAGAATAGTTCGGTTCATTCTTTCAGCAATCCCATTCTGTTGTGGCGTGCCTGCAACTGTTCTGTGCCTAGAAATTCCTTCCTCTTTACAATATTGGTTGAATTCGACTGAACAGAACTCTATCCCATTGTCAGTACAGAGTTTCTTGACTTTTCTTCCAGTTTGAGTTTCAGTCAAAACCTTCCAGTCTTTGAAGGCCTTGAAAGCTTGATCTTTGGATTTCAGAGGTGTAATCCACACTTTCCTCGAGTGGTCATCAATTATAGATATGAAATATCTGGCCCCTCCCTTTGACTGGACCCGAGATGGCCCCCACAAGTCTGAGTGCACGTAATCCAGTACATGTGATGACTTGCAGATTGAGGTTTTGAACACCACGCGAGTGCTTTTTCCGAGTACACACTCTTCACAAAATCCAAGCTTTCCCACCTTATCACCGCACAGAAGATTTTTCTTGCCCAATTCCTGTAGTCCCCTTTCGCTGACATGGCCCAGACGCTGATGCCACAACTGAGACTTGTTACTAATCTCAACCGATGCATTTTCTGATCCCATAACTGTTCTTCCTCTAAGTATATACAATCCATGTTGCTTAGTGCCTTTCATAACCACCAACGAACCATTTAGGACCTTCATCGCTCCACCTTCAACCTTGATGTGTAGTCCAATTGAATCGAGCATCCCAACTGATATGAGATTCCTCTTTAGGGCTGGGATGTATCTTACAGCAGTTAAGGTTCTGTAACTTCCATCCTCCATCTTCAACCTGATACTTCCTATTCTCTTTATCTCGCAGGATTTATTGTTTCCCAGCAACACAGAGCCTGTTTCAACTGATTCAAAATCTTGAAACCAATCTCGGTTTGGACACATATGGAAAGAACAACCGGAGTCCATTATCCAATGATCATTTGATTCATTTGTAGCAGCCAGAAGGACGTCATAAGACTCATAACTGGTGCTTGCGACTGATGCATCTCCATGATCGTTGCCTTTGCCAGAATCATTTCTGTTTCTTTCTGGACAATCCCTTTTGAAATGGCCTTCCTTATGACAGTGAAAGCATTTCATCTTTCCCCTTGTCTTGGATCGAGATCTGCTCCTGTTCTTTCTGGATTCACCTTTCAGAGGATTTCTTGATTCCCTCTTGAAGTTTCTTCCCCGTGCAACTAATCCTTCACCATTACTTTCCTCCCTTAGCTCATGATTCTTCTGTAATTCCTTAGACATGAGGGCAGACTTGACTTCTTCCATAGTCAGAGTTTCTTTCCCATATAACATTGTATCAACAAAATGTTCATTTGGCTTGGGCAGAGATCTCAACAGAAGAATAGCCTGATCTTCGCCTTCAATGTTGATGTCTATATTCTTAAGATCGAGAATGATCTTATTGAAATCATCCATATGCTTTCTCAAGTCCTTTCCTTCATCCATATGGATACAATATAGAGATTTTTTCAGATATAGTCTGCTTGCCAGAGATTTCTTGAGATATAACCCCTCAAGTTTCTACCAGACCTCCATCGCTGTTCCTTCTTCACCAACCTCCCGCAGCACTTCATCTCCCAAACTCAGAATGATCGCACTGTGAGCCTTCGAGTCAACCTCCTCGAGTTTCTTCGAGTCTGTGCCAGCAATTATCGCATCCGAAAGTCCTTGGTGTACCAACAGGGCTTTCATCTTGATTCTCCAAAGACTAAAGTCGTTCGTCCCTGAGAATTTCTCAATATCGAATTTAGTCGATGCCATTGCAGAATCAATCCTGGAGCTCTGATACCAATTGTTGAGTGTTTTTGCGAAATTACACAGATGTATTAAAACCCAGAAGAATGAATCAAGCGCAGTAAAGAAGATTAACAACCGAGATTTACGTGGTTCGGTAATTAATACCTACATCCACGACAGCCAACCACAAGAAGCTTTATTGAGTAATCAAATGATTTTTACAGATTGAGAAAGATTGAAAGTACTGGTGTTTTCAATTGATATGAATAGTGTATCGTCGTCTCCAATAGAGCGACTCTTTTTTATTTATACGCCGATCTTTGTAACTGCTCATAACCGCTGCTGATAACCGCTTCCAACTGACCTCCAACTGGCGTAACTGATGTAACCATATCAGCAGACACTCAAACCAGCAGACACTAACATCAGCAGTTGCACATCTACCAGCTGTAGTCATTACCAGCAGTTGCGCTACAATCAGCCGTAGCACTGTTCATCAGCAGTTGCGCTACAACCAGCAGATGCACACCACCTGCTGGTGCATTCCTCATGCTGATCCCGCTGATGCATTTCACCTGCTGATGAATACTACCTGCTGATGCATTCCACATGCTGAGCCATACTACCTGCTGGTGCCAGCGGCTCAAAACCAGGACAAATTCCATCAGTCCGTGTTGCACTTGATCAAATGACTTCGGAAATCCGTTCTAGCATATAGCTCATATGAAAGGGCAGCCGACATCTGGACGACTACTCACCCTTCTTCAATGGGTGACCGTCAACTATCTATGCCATAATCTAAAATAGCTTTTGTTCATTAACAATCCTTTCTTTAAACATTCCTTGAAATTTCTGTAAATCATCGGGTTCCATCATTTTAAACATTTGCTTCCCATTCATCTGCTGATTTTATGAAAACAACGCAACTGCTGATTTTCAACAAAGAAGTGCAACTGCTGATTTTAACAAGGAAATGCACCTGCTGGTTTTACGATAACAATGCAGCTGCTGATTTTCAACAAAGAAGTGCAACTGCTGATTTTAACAAGGAAATGCACCTGCTGGTTTTACGATAACAATGCAGCTGCTGATTTTCAACAAAGAAGTGCAACTGCTGATTTTAACAAGGAAATGCACCTGCTGGTTTTACGATAACAATGCAGCTGCTGATTTTCAACAAAGAAGTGCAACTGCTGATTTTAACAAGGAAAGATGCACCTGCTGATGAACAGTGCATCTGCTGATTTTACAATAACACTTGTAATATCGAAACAATGATCACGCTACCAGCCGTCGCCTATTAAACCAGACTTTATACTGATTCAACTAGCAACTACCGGTTACACAATCATCAAATCACGATATTACAGCAAAAGGAAGAACATTCGTAAACATTATAACAATGCAGCTGCTGAATCTTAACAAGGAGATGCACTGCTGGAACATAACTCAACATTTGTATCAAAACAACAACTATGCCATCCACCGTTGCCTATCAAACCATACTTTATAATGATTCAACTAGCAACTACCGATTACACAATCATCAAATCTTGATATTACGACTTTTAAACTGAAGAACATTCATAGACTTTCTTGAACAATCGAATCCTTAGTTCTTTGAAACATTCATAACTTTCTGGAAAATATTTTGGAAGCATCAATATCATTTCAAAACATCATTTTGAACCCATCTTTCCTTTCCTTTTTCATGTTTAAAACATTTTAAAACATGAACTTCGAAACTTACAATAACATATAGGCTACTTGTGATATTTAGCATGACACACTTTAAACAAGTTGCAGTATTTTAATAAAACTCCCTTCTAACCATTTTAATTTGTAATGTACCAAACCTTTTCCAAAAGAAATCATTTTACCTCCTTAAAGATATTTTCAATCCATTTCAATTAAACTAGCTCGTGCATCACCATTGGAGTCATCCACTGGAACCTGCTACGTCACACTATTTTCTGAAATCAATTAATTTCAACAATGCATAACATATTTTAGAAATGCCCTTTTAAATAAACAATATGCATATCGTGGTCCTAAGGATTTTTGGGGCGTTACAACTCCACCCTCCTTATTGAAATTTCGTCCTCGAAATTTACGTACTGAAAAATAAGGGTAAAGGCAAAACATATCAGCTTCCGTTTCCCACGTTGCTTCTCGCTCCGACTGATTAGTCCATTGCACTTTAACCATAGGAATGCTACGGTTTCTTAATCTCCTCATTTCTCGGAGGAGAATTCTTTCTGGTCGCTCTTCATAACTTAAATCTGGTGCTAACTGGATTGGTTCATGGCTCAACACTTGTGAAGGGTTGGGTACATATTTCCTTAAAGTTGAAACATGGAATACGTTGCGTACTGCTGCCAGCTGAGGCGGTAGTGCTAATCGATAGGATAATGTTCCTATCTTCTCTTTCATACGGTCCAATATACCTTGGACTCAACTTTCCTTTCTTCCCAAAACGCATAACTCCTTTCATTGGAGCTATTCTCAGGAATACATGATCACCTATCTCAAAATTCAGTTCCCTTCTTCGATTGTCTGCATAACTTTTCTGTCGACTTTGAGCAGCTTTCATTCGTTCCTTTATCTTTCGAACAACTGCTGCTGTTTGCTCCACAATATCTGGTCCTAAACCAGCTCTTAAATCATCTATTTGGGGTACCCAAATTCTGCCCATATACCTAACAATTCCATCCTCCGTAAAATATAGACTGTTGCCTCTTTCTTTATCCTGCTGGACCCATTTCTTCAACTGCTGGTCCTGCGGTTGACCCTCTCGAATTTGATTTAACAAATTAGATCTTACAGAGAGGTTTTCTAAAATCATATTACTGCTGCTGCTGGACACTATCTCGAGTCCAAACCTTTCAATATCAGTCGCCAATGATTTTTGAACAGTTAGTTGCGCTAGTCCTGCTGATTTCCTGCTTAGAGCATCAGCTATCACGTTTGCTTTTCCTGGATGATAACTGATAGTACAATCGTAATCTTTAACCAGCTCCAACCATCGCCTCTGCCTCATATTCAATTCTTTCTGGGTAAAGAGTATTTCAAAACTTTTGTGATCTGTAAAGATCTCACACTTCTCCCCATAGAGGTAACTTCCTCCATATCTTAAAGGGCAAAGACAACAGCTGACCAGTTCTAAAGTCCTCCAACCATCGCCTCTGCCTCATATTCAATTCTTTCTGGGTAAAGAAGTATTTCAAACTCTTGTGATCTGTAAAGATCTCACATTTCTCCCCATAGAGGTAATGCCTCCATATCTTAAGGGCAAAGACAATAGCTGCCAGTTCCAAATCATGCGTTGGGTAATTCTTCTCATGATCCTTCAGCTGCCTAGATGCATAAGAAATAACTTTATGATCTTGCATCAAAAACAGCTCCTAATCCCAACTTAGA
>KV011189.1:8271-18665 GCA_001598015.1 Dorcoceras hygrometricum | reverse complement strand
GTTGGCCCCTTGATAAACACAACCACCCAGCCGGTTGTTCAACTTTCACCTGCTGTTCTTCCATCAGTTGTCGCACCTTCACCATTTTAAAAGCTAGTGAGCCTAAGGGCTCAGCAAGTAACACCTGGGTAATAACAATTCAAATATACAGGTGGACATCTGTTCAATGCATATGTTAAGGAACTTCAATGAACAATATCATTTTCGTAAACAGTTCAATAAACATTCAATGGCAGAAACAGGGGATGATAGCCCAGATTCTCATTGTTAACATTTTCAATATCATTTTCAGTTGATCATGGCATATAAGTTCCTCATGGTCCGTGTTGCACTTGATCAAATGACTTCGGAAATCCGTTCTAGCATATAGCTCATATGAAAGGGCAGCCTACATCTGGACGACTACTCACCCTTCTTCAATGGGTGACCGTCAACTATCTATGCCATAATCTAAAATAGCTTTTGTTCCTTAACAATCCTTTCTTTAAACATTCAAGCTGTAAATATCGGGTTCCATCATTTTAAACATTTGCTTCGCATTTTAAAACTTTATTGAGTATCGAATTCGACTTTGGAAACATATCGTTGAAATGAAACTGGTGAAAAGAAAACCTGTCGCAAGAGGACACTAACACATATAAAACCAGACGCAACTGCTGAAATTTTGACAATAAAATGCATCTGCTGATGAACAGTGAACTGCTGGAAATTTACTAGGAAATGCGTCTGCTGAATTTTGGAAGACAACGCAACTGCTGAATTCTAACAAAGGAATGCAGCTACTGAATTAGTTCAATAGGAATTCACCTGCTGGTGTTAACAAAGAAATACACCTGCTGGTTTTAGCAAAAGAAATGCACCTGCTGGTTTTAGCAAAAGAAATGCACCTGCTGGTGTTAAAAAAGAAATACACCTGCCGGTTTTAGCAAAAGAAATGCACCTGCTGGTGAACAGTGTACCAACTGGAATTTACGAAAGAAATACAATGACTGAAATATTTCAATAGGAATGCACCTGCTGATGTACAGTGCATCTGCTATTTTATAAAAACAACGCAACTGCTGATTTTCAACAAAGAAGTGCAACTGCTGATTTTAACAAGGAAAGATGCACTTGCTGATGAACAGTGCATCTGCTGATTTTACGATAACACTTGTAATATCGAAACAATGATCACGCTACCAGCCGTCGCCTATTAAACCAGAATTTATACTGATTCAACTAGCAACTACCGATTACACAATCATCAAATCCCGATATTACAGCAAAAGGAAACTTTCTGGAAAACATTTGGAAGCATCAATATCATTTCAAAACATCATTTTGAACCCATCTTTCCTTTCTTTTTTCATGTTTAAAACATTTTAAAACATGAACTTCGAAACTTACAATAACATATAGGCAAGAAGACTCAGAAACATGAATATATGCTTTAAATGGTGAGTCAAGAAACAGCTTTTACTTGCCTTAACTGTAGCTTTGCAACAGCAACAAATCCCTGCAGAATTCTTCCCCTGAGCGACACACGATCTTTTCTGGAAATAACTTTGAAGAACACGGGAGGATTTCTTTGAAAGTGATAAAGAGTTTACTTTGAAAACAAGTTTAAATACCGAAGGGATTAGTGGCAAGCTACTTGTGATATTTAGCATGACACTTTAAACAAGTTGCAGTATTTTAATAAAACTCCCTTCTAACCATTTTAATTTGTAATGTACCAAACCTTTTCCAAAAGAAATCATGCTCCTTAAAGATATTTTCAATCCATTTCAATTAAACTAGCTCGTGCATCACCCTTGGAGTCATCCGCTGGAACCTGCTACGTCACACTATTTTCTGAAATCAATTAATTTCAACAATGCATAAAATATTTTAGAAATGCCCTTTTAAATAAACAATATGCATATCGTGGTCCTAAGGATTTTTGGGGCGTTACAACACGGTTCAGATCTCACGAAAATCTTCGAACAAACAGGTTCTCCGCGCTTCTCTCCAATGTCGACTCAGGCCTCCTA
Source organism: Dorcoceras hygrometricum (assembly GCA_001598015.1). Taxonomy (NCBI): domain Eukaryota; kingdom Viridiplantae; phylum Streptophyta; class Magnoliopsida; order Lamiales; family Gesneriaceae; genus Dorcoceras; species Dorcoceras hygrometricum. The sequence continues at coordinate 16,650 of KV011189.1, read as the reverse complement.
GAAAGTATCAATCGAAAGAGCAACTCAAGAAGAATCCAGCGCCACTAATCTCGTTCAAAACAACGGCTGGAATCGACAGAAATCTAGGGAAGAAATGTTCAGGTGAACAGTAGCTATCGAGGGTTTCGAAAATGAAGATAAGAAATATCGGGTGGAAAATAATATAAGTGTTGCTCAACACTTGCATATATAAATCTGCATACAACAGCTGCTGTTCCCCTAAATCAATCGTCAGGTAATGCTACAGTAGAGATCTTACAAATGAAACCAGCGTTCCCTTCAATCGAATCAGTTGATACAATCAGACGTTGCACTACACAGCGAGACATCAAAACGACGCCGTACCAAATAATCAAAACGACGTCTCAGCGCTCCAACAGCTGAATCTAAAATAATATCAGTAGTAACACTTCCTCAGCTGCCAGCAAATCTCTCTCTCCCATCGACCAACATCTGAACACGCTAGCTATCTCAAACGACGTCGTCGAGGAACACGTCACCATCACTATAAACGGCTGATGACCAACACAACCAACAGCTGACACAAAGCGTTACACCCAAAATGCTGTCGTTCCAACTTATCCAAACGACGTAGTTTCGTTACCCTCTAACAAAGGTAAAACAACGTTGCCTCACTACCAGCAGCTGGTCACTCAGACCAACAGCTGATCACCCTACTGAATCAACTCCCTTGCAAAGGCAACGGCTGATTAGTGCTAGAACATCAGCAGTCAACTCCTTAGGGTTGAGCAACACGTGGCGTCATCTCGTTCAATCTCACGCCCGCGCAACAACTGCCAACAAATTCCTCTCCAGCTGAATGCTCATGCAACTCACTGCTGACTTCATCACGTAATATCTCACAACTGATCACACTACTACTGAAATACCAACAGCTGAATTGCCCGCAAGCCTTCGCATAAAACGCTGCTGGCTTTACATCTCCCAGCGATATAAAAACGCTGTTGGCTTTACATCTCCCAGCGATAAACCATACTCCTGGAACACTACTGGGATCATTTCCCGCTAGCAAAATGCAACTGCTGAACTCCAATTCCTCAAAAATCTGAAATTCGAAATCCTTAAAATCTCGTGACTAATCCTAGGAAAAACTAATTAATCACTATTCGAATTTCTCAATCCTCACATTCTCCCCAACTTAAGAGATTTCGTCCTCAAAATCGAAGGCACAACAGGGAAGAATTTAAACCAAACATTTCCAACAACACACAAACAACTGAACAACTCGAATCGAAGCTTAGAATTTACCTGGAATTCTCACTTTCATCGCTTAAATAGATGAGGCCGGTCTTGTCTCATCTTCTCCTCAACTTCCCAGGTAGCTTCTTATCGGCCATGCTTGCTCCATTGGACCATCACCAATGGAATTATCTTGTTCCTCAACTGTTTCTCCTTCCTATCCAGAATGTGCACTGGATATTCAACATAACTCAAGGCAGAATCTAGCTCAACTTCGTCGGTTCTCAAAACATGGGAAGGATCTGGCTCATATTTTCTCAACATTGACACATGAAAAACGTCATGTATCGCTGCTAACTCATCAGGCAGCCTCAATCTATAAGCCAACTGTTCAATCCTCTCAACAATCTCAAAAGGACCAACGAATCTAGGAGCCAATTTTCCCTTAAATCTGAATCTCATAACACTCTTGAAAGGATAAATCTTAAGAAACACACGATCGCGAACCTCAAACTCTAACAGTAGACGTCTTTGGTTAGCATAGCTGGTAAATCTATCTTGTGCAGCCTTCATCCTACTCCGAATCAAATCAATCTGATCTTTCATATGCTCAACAAACTCAGGAGTAGAAAGCTGTTTCTCACCAACCTCTTCCCAAAAGATTGGAGATCTGCACTTGCGACCATACAAAGCTTCAAATGGAGCCATTCCAATAGTCACTTGGTAGCTGTTATTATACGAAAACTCGACTAAGGACAAGGAATCCTGCTAGCCACCACTGAAATCCATCACAACTGCACACAGCATATCTTCTAAAGTCTGAATGATCCGCTCAGACTGACCATCTGTCTGTGGGTGATAGGCTGTACTCATAGCCAATCTCGACCCCATCGCTGCCTGAAAACTCTTCCAAAATCGAGATGTGAATATTGGATCTCTATCGAACACTATCGAAACAGGCACTCCATGCAATCTAACCACATGGTCAACATACAACTTCGCCATTTTCTTCATCGACCACCTCACATCATAGAGAATGGATGGGTTGACTTTGAAAGTCTATCAATCACCACCCAAATCGCATCGCATCCGCTACTCGATCGAGGTAAATGCGTCACAAAATCCATGGCGATGTGCTCCCAATTCCATTGAGGCACCTCTAAACTCTGTAACAATCCACCAGGTCTCATCCTCTCCGCCTTGACCTTCTGGCAATTCAAACACTTAGCAACAAAACCAGAAATGTCGCTCTTCATACCTGCCCACCAGTAGTGAGACTTCAAGTCATGGTAAATCTTCCTCTCGCCCGGATGCACATTGTACTGACTACAATACACTTCATTCATGATAGTTTCTTTCAAGTCGATTAGGTTCGGAACCATCAATCTCCCTCGAAATCTCAGACACCCATCAGAAGAAACAGAAAAATCATCAGACTGACCACTTCGGGTTTTAATCCTCAACTCATGGATATAGGGATCAGTCATTTGTGCTTCCCTTAAGTCACTCACAATCTGCGGTTCAACCCGAATCGAAAAAAACAAGAAGTACTGATCACCAGGCTGAAATCTCCAACCAAAAGTACTCAACTTCTCGTAAGACTCTCGAGACACTCAAATATGCTAACATATCAGGATGGGCTTTCCTACTCAAAGCATCGGCTACTAAGTTCATTCGCCCAGGCTGATACAGAAACTCACAGTTAAAATCCTTGAGCAACTCCATCCAATGACGCTGCCTCATATTCAAATCTGACTGCGTGAAGATATACTTCAAGCTCTTGTGGTCGGTGCACTACCAAAAAATTCTTCACCATATAGATAGTGTCACCTAAATCTTCATGGCAAACACAATCGCAGCCAATTCCAAAATCATGAACGGGGTACCTGTCTCGTGAGGCTTCAAACTGTCGATCATTCGCCCAGGCTGATACAGAAACTCACAGTTAAAATCCTTGAGCAACTCCATCCAATGACGCTGCCTCATATTCAAATCTGACTGCGTGAAGATATACTTCAAGCTCTTGTGGTCGGTGCACACCAAAAATTCTTCACCATATAGATAGTGTCGCCAAATCTTCATGGCAAACACAATCGCAGCCAATTCCAAATCATGAACGGGGTACCTTGTCTCGTGAGGCTTCAACTGTCGAGACGCATACGCAATCACGTACCCGTTCTGTATTAGAACACATCCGAATCCATTCAGAGAAGCATCGGAGCATACAACAAATCCTCCAGATCCAGACGGTAGAGCCAAAACAGGAGCAGTAGTCAACTTCTCCTTCAACGTCTGAAAATCGCACTTGTCAGTCCATATGAACTTACTATCCTTCTGAGTCAACTGAGTTTAGGCCTGGCTATCGAGGAGAACTTCTCTATGAAACGTCTGTAATAGCCAGCCAATCCCAAGAAACTACGGATCTCCGAAACATTCCTAGGTCTCTCCCAGTTAAGAACTGCTTCGACCTTACTCGGATCCACCAAAATTCCTTGCGCTGAAATAACATGACCCAAAAAGATAATTCTATCAAGCCAAAATTCACACTTACTGAACTTGGCGTACAACTGCGAGTCTCTCAATCTTCGCAATACCAATCTCAGATGCTCCTTATGCTCTCTCAAACTCTTCGAATACACTAAGATGTCACCTATGAAGACAATCACGAACCGATCGATGTACTCACTAAAGACACGATTTATCAAATCCATGAAAACAGCTGGGGCATTCGTCAACCCAAACGGCATCACAAGAAAGTCATAATGCCCATATCTCGTCCGAAAAGCTGTCTTCGCCACATCAGCGTCTCTAATCCGCAACTGCTGATAGCCAGAGCGTAAATCAATCTTCGAGTACACCACCAATCCTTGCAACTGATCGAAAAAGTCATCAATCCTCGGCAAAGGATACTTGTTCTTCACCGTCGCTTTGTTCAACTGCCGAAAATCAAAACACATCCTCACAGATCCATCCTTCTTATTCACAAAGAGAATCGGAGCTCCTCAAGGAGACATACTCGGTCTGATGAAGCCTTTCTCCAGAAGGTCTCTCAACTGTTCCTTGAGTTCCTTCAACTCTGCTGGCGCCAACCGATACGGAGCTCTAGAAATCGGGGTTGTACCGGGCACCAACTCGATACTGAAGTCGATCTCACGTCTAGGAGGGAATCCAGGAACCTCATCCGGAAACACGTCGGGAAACTCTCGGACGATCGGGATGTTACTCAACTCCAATAGTGATTCTTGGGAAACGTCAAGCGCATAGATCATAAATCCAGCATTATCCAGCGATAACAGTCTAAACATCTCTATGGCAGACACCAGTGGAATCTTAGACCTCAAATCCGTGCCTTAGAAATCCCACTTTTCACCCGAATCGGGGCGAAATCTCACCACACCATGGAAACAGTCAACATTAGCCTTATAGCTAGACAATACATCAATTCCCAAGATGCAGTCAAAATCCCTCATCTCCAAGACAATTAGATTTGACACTAGCACGTTCTGATCAAATCGAATCACACTATCCACCACGATCTCACGGGACATCACCCACACACCAGCAGGAGCAGATACAGATACGACATCACACAGTGGGGTAACTCTCAACCCACACTCATGCACAAACCATGCAGAAACAAAGGAGTGTGACGCTCCTGTATCAATTAAAACTCTCGCAGGAAAATCAAAGATAGAACATGTACCTGTGATAAACATACCAGGTGTCTCCTCAGCCTGCTCTCTCGTCAAGGCATTCACCTGAGCCTGCTGTGGTATCTAAAACTGAGGTCTAAAAGATCCACCAAACCTAGACGATTCATGGGGTTGAAATCCATATCGCTGGGTCGGAACGGGAAACTGCGGTCTCTGTGAAGAACCACCAACCGAACCCTGCTGCGAAGGAACCGAAGTCTGTCCCCTCAGTAAAGGACATACTCTCCGATAATGTCCAGGCTATCCACAGTTATTTCAAGTACCTTGCACACCACGGCACTGCGAAGTCGGACGCTTCCCCCCGCACTGTCCGCAAGACATACTGCCAGAACCACTGCTACCAGACCTCACAGAACCAGAGGAACTCGAATTCGCCTTCTTCTTGAACTACTTCCCTCGAGGTCTAAACTGTTGACGATTCGATTGCTGCGACCCTTGATGGGACTGAAACAATTGCGACATACTCTGCACCGGTTGAAAAAAGGACATACTCTCCGATAATGTCCAGGCTATCCATAGTTATTGCAAGTACCTTGCACACCACGGCACTGCGAAGTCGGACGCTTCCCCCCGCACTGTCCGCAAGACATACTGCCAGAACCACTGCTACCAGACCTCACAGAACCAGAGGAACTCGAATTCGCCTTCTTCTTGAACTGCTTCCCTCGAGGTCTAAACTGTTGACGATTCGATTGCTGCGACCCTTGATGGGACTGAAACAATTGCGACATACTCTGCACCGGTTGAAAAGCACATCCAGACGTCGGCTGAACCGGAGCCTCTGCCTCCAACAAACTCTCCTCAATGTCTACCGCTCTATTCGCAGCGTCAACATAAGTCACAGGAGAACCAGAAAACACCATCCGGAACAGGACAGGCCTCAATCCCTTCATGAACTTGTTCCTATTTGTCCTCTCCTGGTTAGCTACATGAGGCACAAACATCAGAAGTGAAGAAAACTGCCTGGCATACTCGGCGACCTTCATCGTCCCTTGCTTCAGATTATCAAACTCCCGCTCTTGATTGTTTAGTAGGACTCTGGGGTATACTCCTGTCGGAACGCGACACAGAAGCTCTCTCAAGTAATCACAGCCCCACTCTCATGTAAGATTCGGGAAGTACCTCTCCACCAGCGTTGCGCATTATCCCTCAATTGCAACACCGCCAGCTTTAATCTCTTCTCAGGAGTGTACTCCAGAGTATCAAACAGCTCCTCCATCTGCACTAGCCAACTCTCGGCCAACGCACCGCCCTTAGCAGCAGCAAAAGTCGGAGGGTTCGTCCTCTGGAACCTAGCTAAGACTAGCTCCATCTCGCCTATCTGTATCATAACATCCTCCACCTGCTGATTGCCCTCATCACTATCCAAGGCCCTAGACTCCTCTGCGGAGTGGCTAGTAATCCTACCTCTTCCTCCTCGGTGGCATCTAAACCATTCTCAAGGTAAGACTAATAGCAGATATCAAAGAGACAGATAATATAATCACGTAAGTCACAAAGTCAATCAAAAATCAAATCAAAACTCTGTGCCTAGACTCGAGTGTGATCAAAAGAAAGCGAGCTTATCCCAGTTTAAGCTATGATACAAAAACTTTCAGGCCCCGTGCTAATCACTCAAGATTAACGCACAAACAAGCACATAATCACGGAAGCGTAAAATCGGGCTTAAAAATTTTCGAAATAATTTGGGCCTGAACTCAAATCATCATTCAAAATATCAATAATCTAAATACGAGTTAAATCAAACTCAAGCAAAACAGCTAACATAAAATCCCAAATCAGATACAGATCCCCATATACAAATAAACACAGGGCATCCCCTGATTCAATACATAATAAAATATATAACTGGGACTGAAGGGAATGGGTATCGACCAGCTGGCGCTCCACTCGGTCCAGCTTGGTTACATGAAGATCCTGTAAATGGGTAACACAGACCCAAAAGACACAAAAGCAGGAAAAGAAATACGAGGTCAAGCCTCAGTACGAAGAGCAATCAAAACAGCAAATCATGCAACATGCTATAAATTAATTGTAACGACCTGACTTTTCTTAATGAAATTTTAGAAGTTTAGGGTTCGAATTGAAAGACCAAGAATTTTTGATCTCGCCTACATGATAAGCCGTTACAAAATTCTGGGTTGAATTGCAAATATAGGCAACTCGCAACTACCGAAATGCACAACAAGCAAAACGATGACGTATGCGGAAAGGATAATCGAGGGTGAAGTAATATATGATAGTAATAATCGACAGATATTAAATTAGAACTAATGTCTGATAAGCGCTTTCATAAGGTATAGTAAAAAAAACGGAACAGATATTTACTGTTTAAATATCTGTTGCAATACAAAAACATTACCGCTGAATTTTCTGTAATACAAAACAGAAGCTGATGAAACATGATGGAACTGACGTCCACGATAAACACGACCTTCCTTTCTGTTCATCTCCCTCCAACTCCTTACTGCTCATTACCTGCACTCAAATGAAAACTAGTGAGCCTAAGGCCCAACAGGTAAAATCTGGAAATATCAAAAGCACATAATGAAATTTTGAAACTTGAAGTATGCTTATATACAAACACGCGAAATACATAACTGAGAAATCTGATAGAAATCGAAAGCATAAACATGAATCAGTTCAAAAATTCTTTCTTTAAACATCTCCAGAGCTGTGACTAAAATCACACTTTTGCTCTTCTTTCTTTTTCTGAAATTATGACAACACTTTAAAAATTTGGTCCAATTCGTTTGATCAAACTCCTGATATCAGTCTAGAATTAAGCTCATGGTTGAAGGGGTATACAAATCCGTCGACCCGTAATCCTGATCCTTCATGGGGACCTTTTATGTTGTCATAACATAAACCATTTCTTAAAACAATGTTCTGCTCTTTCTTTTCTTTCCTAAATCTGTTTTCTTTCTTCCTCGTACGATTTACTGCTTTTTCGTTGTTCGATGATGTTCTGATAATGATTGAGGATTCTCTCTAATGCTTGCGAAGACGAAAACTGAATAAATTTGCTAGTTGAATCTTTCAGTTAACTCGAATAATTCATATGAATTGAAGCATAAATGAATAAGAAATCAAATTCTGAAATTTCGTTATCTATTAAAGAAAATGAACAGTAACTATCTGTTGAAGAAATGAACAGTAACTATCTGCTGAAATATGGATGATTTCTGTCAACGGATATCACTTTCTGGGAAACAAGGTTACTGACGACAGATACCATTCTATGGAAATAAAGTTACTGTCAACAAATTGAAGCATAAATTAATAAGAAATCAAATTCTGAAATTTCGTTATCTATTAAAGAAAATGAACAGTAACTATCTGTTGAAGAAATGAACAGTAACTATCTGCTGAAATATGGATGATTTCTGTCAACAGATATCACTTTCTGGGAAACAAGGTTACTGACGACAGATACCATTCTATGGAAATAAAGTTACTGTCAACA
>KV011188.1:38754-54227 GCA_001598015.1 Dorcoceras hygrometricum | reverse complement strand
TAGCCACTGCTACTCGAGCTGCCTGAACCAGACTTCGTCTTTGAATTGCTTACCGCGGGGGTCGAAACCTCTGACGGCCAGACTGCTGAGCTACCTGCTGCTGCTGCTGACGGAAAATGCGCGGACTGAGAACTCTGAGACGACTGAGCTCCCTGACCAGTGGGTCTACCACCCTGCACCGCCTGCGCTACCTGTGCTCTGCGCGCACTACGGCTCCTCATACCCTCCTCAATGTGGATAGCAGTATCCACGGCCTCAGCATACGACTTGGGCTTGCTTGTCAAAACACTCTGGTACAATTATCCATTCAAGCCCTCCACAAACCTGGTACTCTTGGCCCTCTCCCGACCAGCAACATGCGGAACATAAGCCAACAATGCAGAAAACTTGTGAGCATACTCGCGCACAGTCAACAAACCCTGCTCCAAAAACTCAAACTCCCGCTCACGGGCAGCCACATACGAATCGGGGACATACTCCTGCATGAAGACCTGGTAGAAACTGTCCCAAGTGATACCAACACCAGTCTCCAGTAAGGTACTAGACGCACCTTTCCACCAACGCTCTGCGGCCTTCCTCAACAACAAGGTCACTAACCTCAACCGGAGATCATCGTCATACTGAGCCCGATCAAAAAGACGTATCATGGAGCCACGAATCAGCATCCTCACTCGACTCATCGCCATTGAAGACAGGAGGATTCATCCTCTGAAACCGAGCTATAACCACATCCATTCTCTCTACCGGAGCCGGCGGAGCCTCAGCCTCCTCTTCTCCACTACTCTCAAGAGTACGACTAGGAGCACTATACTGATCCTCGTTCTGTCCTCCTGATTCCTGGAACTGCCCCCAACCTCTACCACGACGTCTAGGCGGCATCTAAAACACTCAACAGGATAAGGAAAAACAGAACAGATACATCATAGAAAGCATATAACACAAAATATGCAGCACGTAGTCACATAAGTCAAGCACATGCAACACGCAACACTGTGCCTAGACTCAAGTGTGATCAAAGGAATTGAGCTTATCCCAGTTTAAGCTCTGATACCAAAAATGTCAGGCCTCGTGCTCACAACAGATAAACACATGCGGAAGCTATCAAAAAGTGGATAAAATTTTCGCTTTAGGCCCGACGGTTTTAAACATACAATTTAAAATACAACGATACTTAAAATAAGTTTCCCAATTCATAAAACATCCAACAATAAAGCATACATAATTCACAACATGTATCAGACTCCCCTACGGGTACAACGACAAAGCACAGGGCATCCCCCTGGCTAACTGATACATATATATAAGTATGCCATATACAACTGGGACACGCTAACCACCTCCTGGGGCACCACCAGCTGGGTTAAAACCACGACCAGCTGTAGAACCTGGGTTTCCTGAAAACAACACAACAAGAAACAAACCAAGCCCCGGAGGGACATGGGGTCAAAACCCAGTACGGAGAGCAATAATACAACAGAAATAACAGCAAGGAATAAAATGCAGGTGCTATGCATGAGACGCCAAGGAAAAATGGAAAGCTCGACCCACAAGGGAGCTAAGGAACTCAAACATAGCTCCAAGAATCATCGACAACGTACAGTGGCCACGGGGTGTGTTCACAGTGTGGTAGTGAGCCACTCGCCATGAAACTACACCCACTTACCGGATGCATCAAACAACTCAACCTACTGTTGCCTCGCCCATGAACTGTGGTAGTTAACCACTCGGCGCATGGTGGCTACGATCCCAGCAGGGAGATGAGAGTGCGGTATCGCCGCTCGCCCTCACATCCTGGTAAGAAAACAATAACAATGCAACAATGGTACAAAGACTACCAAAACTGGAAAGGAATACCATGCGTGTATGCAACAGGCGGGAATGCAAGCATATAAACATATGCAACGCAGCAAATACACAAATAGCATACACAATTCTCAACAGAACACAACCTCACGGTGAACAGTGCTCTAGGGTTCGAAGAACAAAGAACGAAAGGCTGGAAATTTCTAAGTATGGGAACTGATATCACAAATTCGAAGACCAAGTCTTCCTTAAATAATTCCCACAACTGCTGAAATCTTAAAAACAATCCACAGACAAAATCAGCAGGTACCAACAAGCCAGCAGGAACACTACAAACAGCAGACGCAAGGAACCAACTGCTGATTTCTCCAACAACGCTACAACAAATCGCATAGCAAACTAACGGCTGGTTCTCAAAACGGCGTCGTACCAACTTAATAAAACGACGTCGCATAGGATACTATACCAGCAGCTGGGTATCCAGTCGCAAGAACAAAACAATGCAACGCTTCTCTCTGCTGGTTCCAGTCGCAACCCAAAACGCAGCGTTGCAACTAACTCAAACGACGTCGCTCCACTGACGTCATCCAGTCGCTAGCTCTCGTGAAATACCAGCAGCACGCTACAGTAGCGAAAATCACTCGCAGCTGGACTTCCAGTCGCAACAACGAAACGACGACGTTTCCTCTTCGAGCTACAGGAATGTTGACCCGCGTTGACATCTGCTTCTGCTGAACAACCAGCAGACACACGCACGCAATTCCACCAGCTGGTACCAGATGCAACATCCAAACGACGTTGCGCCAACTAAACTAAACGCAGTCGTTTTAGTCCTCAACGCAACTACGCTAAAGCATCTGCTGATCACAACACGCGCAACCAGACTTCAAACAAAGATTTAACCAGCAGGAAACTCCCAAAAACCGATACAATCAACAAATAAATCTTAATACAAATCCAGGTCTCACATCTAGTACTCTGGCCAGAGATTTATCACACTATTATCTCCTCAGATAGCATAGGATATCCACGCATGAAAGCGAGCGGTGAATCATCGACAACGAAGCATCGACTCCTACATGCATCGGGACCTCATCCAATCCCGCCACCTAATGACCCCAGCTGAGTCGGTAAACGGGTCAAAGTGAGGCACATATCATGTAGAGTCTCAATGACGTTTCGAGTAGTGAGGACTAATCAGTACAACCAAGACCTCGGACTTATCCACTCGACAAATGGTAACCACTTGGAAAATCCGAACGAGGGTAGTTCGATAGATCACCAGGTCACTATCCATCTGCATGCTCAGAACATCACAATGTTCCCTACCAATGAAACATGGTACTTCACATCGCAGATGCTAGTCTCAAGCTCGAGCGGCCTTATCCTCATTTTGACGGCCCAATCAACTAGGAACGAGTTCAGAATACACAGTGACTATTAGATGTGTTTCATGATAGCCATCATATCCACTATCACATCTAACATACACTATGGTGTATTCTAGGTCTTTATCCAACACAATTGTTAACATTATAACATAATGAAAATAAAGAACGCCATAAAAGAAATGCGAATTTCATAAATAAAGATCGTTATACACAGAGTCAATAAAACCCACACGCCACAAGTGGCTAGTTGGGCATCTACTCTAACAGAGAATTCATATAGAGTTCCAATAGTTGTAATGTCTCACTTTGAAATCGAAATCTGAAGTTCTTTTATTCTAAATCTGTTTCTACTGTTTACTTTGGCGCCATCCGTTTGTGTACCAGTTTTGTAAGGGAATACAACTTACAGCATTTCGCATTTAGTCTTTCTATTCCTTTCGATTTTCCAATTACTCCAATCCGTTGATTCCCATGGGTTTGGACGTCACAACTTGGTATCAGAGCGTGGTCCTGAGATAAACACACACTTCACAGTCTGAGCAGCTTTTGCCATCTGCATCTCCTGATCTGTGAGTTTTATTGTTATGTTAAGAGTCATTTCTCTTTCGAGTTATGATGTTCTTTTGTGGTGGATCGCGGGCTATAGATTAAGATGTCATGTAGAGGAAGAGGTAGAAGAAGCACCCCTGTATAAGAACCCAATCCAGACAGTAATGCTCGTATTACCCAACTCTTAGAACTGTTAGTGATAGGATCAATATGGTTCGAAAAACAGCTGCAGGAGTTCAGAAGGGGGGTTGAATGAACTCCTTGGTATTTTAAATTTTCGAAACCCTTAAAACAGTTTTACAAGTGCCTCGCTTAACATAAATTCGAGTTACCAGATTTAAGGTATCTCAGTTTAACTGCTGATCTCTTGGCTAACAAATAATGTGCGGAAATAAGCCAATCGATCAGTGAACAGTAAAGCAGTAAGTAAATACGTTAAGTAAAAGATTAAGGCCGAGAGTTTGTTTCTGGAAGTTCGGATATAAATATCCTACGTCTCCCCTTCTTCCTTTTCAGGAAGGATACACTAGAAGATTTCATGATTTATAGCCCTTCTGCAAACACCTAGTCACCGAGCCTCGCTCAAGGTGAACTCCTAACAACTCCACAAACAATCACGCAGACGCAGCTGCTGGTTTACAAGTGAATAATATTTTTCAAACGGCTTTGAATAGCGCGTTTGTTACAGACTCAACAATGAATACAATCGGTGAAATGCAAATCTATTGAGTGCTGTAAATTCTCTGGTTTCTAAACAACGAAACTCGATTCAAAAGATTGAACCAGAGAATAAACTCGAAGGTAATACTATGAAGGCTTGATTTAAGAGTTCTTCGAGTTGTGAGATTTTTGAGAATAACTTCAAATTGCAATACGCTCGTAAATTTTGGCAGAGTGACGGTATGTATCAATAGTGAATGTGTCTTCTTCAATTCAAATCTCTGCTATATATAGTCTTCGTTCTCAACGGTCATTAATTTCTCCAAAGGCAACAAAATCTCCTTTTGAATTACTGTCAATCGTACACCGTAAATTCTGCTCCACCAAAAGGCAAGTCGCACTTCGTCAGAGCAAATTTGGCGTCTTTCCATATTTGTGCAAACGCCGTAAAACGCCCTTTGATACAGTGTACTATTTACCCAGAATAGTACCAATACTGTCTCCTTAATTAAGGCACATGTATGATTCAATTTTCACCTTTGATATCCTCTGATATGAACGTTTGAATCAATCCATCGTTTGTGCAACAGCTGATGACTTGAACATTTGAAAGAATACAACGGCTGATTGCTTCAAAACCCGAAAATATGCATCAGCTGATCACTTGAAATATCACCCTTTATAGCGTAACGGCTGTGCTGATTACCATCATCGCAAACTCCATCGACTGAATCTTAGCGCTAATCCAATACGCTATCGTTTCCACTTATCCAAACGCTGTCGTTTTGACTTATCCAAATGCTGTCGTTTATCAATCTTCAAAACACGCTATCACTCAAATACTTGAGTCTGAAACTAATACACCTGCTGAAAAACCCTTGAAGACTTCATCTGCTGATTACAAACCATCGGCTGATTACTAACCATCGACTGATTATACCAACGACTGATCCAGTACCAGAAACTGATAACCTGTAATAATTCAACCTCTGAAATAATCCCGAATATCAACATCTGATATCTATCAACTGAAATTCTCAACGCAGCATCTGAAAACTTCCACTTAACAACCATCAGCTGAAAATCAACCCGTCGACTGAAATATACTTTGTTGTTAATTGCAACGACTGATTGTACAGAAGCAACTTGTCTTATTTTGTTATCACCAAAACTAATAAATTTTATCCTAACAGTTAGTAGAACAGTCAAGCAGAGGCAACGACCAATCTTCTAACAGCAGGGGACCAAATCATGATGATTCCCAGGAGAAGTTTCGAAGATAGAAGCCCAAGGAGTTTAGTGGTACAACAGATCCGCTTGTTGCTGAGACCTGGATCAAGTCGATGGAAGTTATTTTTGAATACCTTCAGATTCCAGATCTGGATAGGCCTAGGTGTGCTATCTACATGCTAAGAGATGATGCAATGATCTGGTGGGAAGGAGCCAAGTTATCAATAGATTTGGCAAATCTCTCTTGGGACGAGTTTAAACGAGTGTCCTTTGAACAATATTTTACAGCAGACAAGAGGTCTGAGCTGAAGCAAGAGTTTTTTACCTTGAAACAAAGGAGCATGACAGTACAGGAGTATATCCAAAAGTTTGAGAGAGGCTGATATTTTGTGCCTCTTATTGGAAGAGATTCCGAGGAGAAGTTGAGTCATTTTGTGGAGGGACTGAAGCCCACATTAAAGTTGAATGTCAGGCTAACAGGGCCCAGAACTTACAGGGAAGAAGTAGACAAGGCCCTGCGAGTTGAGAGGGATTGGAAGGATGTTGAACAGGAGAGACAACAGAAGAGGCAGTCCTTTCAACAAGTAGATCAGAGGCCATTTAAGAAGTAGAACAGGAATCAACAGATACCCCAAGAACAGAAACCTATACCAGCCCAACCTCTTAGTGCAGTACCAGTTAGAGACAACAAGCCAGTTTGCTCCAAGTGCCAGAAGAATCACCCGGGACAGTGTAGAGCTGGCCAGAGCGGCTATTACAAGTTTGGTGCTCAAGGTCACATCTTCAGGTTCTATCCACAGTCGAAACAACTGATGCCCAGTCGAGCTTACTTCATGACAGCTGAGCAAGCCAACCCCGATTCTACTGTAATTACGGGTAAGATTTTGGTTGCTGGTATGCCCTATTTTTCCCTGTTAGATTCGGGTGCGACTCATTCCTTTATAGCTGAATATTTTGCTAAGAAGTTACCTTGTCAGCCGGCACGATTGTCCTTAGGCTATTGTGTAACTGTACCTTCAGGAGAAGAGATGATATCTCGTAGTATATATCGTGACTTAGAGCTCGAGTTTCAAGGACATGTAGTTATCGCCAATTTAATTGTTCTACCTATGCCTTAATTTGATTTTGGAAATAGAATGGTTATCTAAGTATGGGGTGATAATCGATTTTAAGCTCAGGACAGAAGCTAATCAGCTTAGGCGAGTTCCTCGCATTATTTCAGCTTTGCAAGCCCATTGTTATCTGAGGAAAGGTGGAGTAGGATTTTTAGCAAGTTTATCTTCCCTAACTGTTTCTAGCAACCCCGAGCTGGATGGTGTGGAGGTGGTGAATGAGTTTCCAGAAGTTTTTCCAGATGAAATCAGTGGACTACCTCCAGACATAGAGTTAGAATTTGCTTCGATTTAGTACCTGGAGCAGCTTCTGTTTCTAGACCGCCCTATAGGCTTGCTCCTACAGAGATGAAAGAGTTAAAAGAACAAATTCAATATCTGTTGGATAAAGGATTTATACGACATAGTACATCCCCTTGGGGAACCCCTGTTTTTGTTTGTTAAGAAGAAAGATGAGAGCTTAAGATTGTGTATAGATTACCGCGAGTTGAATAAGCTTACCATTAAGAATATGTATCCCCTGCCTAGGAAAGAGGATTTGTTCGGCAGTTGAAGGGAGCAGTAGTGTTTTCCAAGATAGATTTGCGATCTGGATACCATCAGCTTAAGATCAAAGAGGCCGATATCTGTAAGACAGCTGTCAGGACTCGGTATGGCCATTATGAGTTTTTAGTAATGTCTTTTGGATTATCGAACGCTCCATCTGCTTTTATGGAAATGATGAATATAGTTTTCCAGCCATTTTTGGATCAGTGTGTAATCGTATTTATAGATGATATCTTAGTGTATTCCAAGACCAGCTCAGAGCACTCTAACCAGCTTAGGATAGTGCTACAAGTTTTGAAGGACAAGCGACTGTTTGCTAAGTTTAGAAAGTGTGAGTTTTGGCTGGAGAAGGTTGCATTTCTAGGTCACATCATTTCTAAGGATGGATTAGAAGTTGACCCAACTAAGGTTGAAGCTGTGCGAGACTGGCCTGTGCCCAGATCTGTTTCAGAGGTAAGGAGGTTTTTTGGGACTTGCTGGATATTACAGGCGATTTATTCAAGGGTTCTCGAAGATAGTGGTTCCATTGACTTTGCTGACTAGGAAAAAAGTTAAATTTGAATGGACCCCTAGTTGTCAGCAGAGTTTTGAGAAGTTGAAGGAAGCATTGATAGGAGCTCCAGTACTAACCGTGCCTTCTGGAAAAGGAAATTTTGTTATCTACACAGATGCTTCCAAGCTAGGTTTAGGTGTTGTGCTGATGCAGGATCGTAAGGTAATAACGCATGCTTCCAGAAAACTGAAGAATCACGAGAAGAACTATCCTACGCATGATCTAGAGTTAGCAGTAGTGGCTTTTGCCTTGAAGATGTGGAGACATTATCTGTATGGGGAGAAGTGTGAGATATTCACGGGCCATAAGAGTTTAAAATACTTCTTCACCCAGAAAGAATTGAACATGAGACAGAGGAGGTGGTTAGAGCTGGTCAAAGATTACGATTGTACCATTAGCTACCACCTAGAAAAAGCCAACGTGGTGGCAGATGCTCTTAGCAGGGAATCGATAGGATTGACCCAGATCACAGCTCAGAGGCCCTTAGCTTATGAGATTTAGAATTTCGGGCTAGATCTGGTGCCCCGTCACAGTACTGCAGTCCTGGCTGTTCTCACCATCCAGTTTTCGTTGATAGACCAGATTAGAGAGGGTCAGCTGAGAGATGAAAAACTGAAGAAGTGGGTGAAACAAGATGTAGAGAGGGGAAGTGATCTCTATACCACAGCTGGAGGAATTGTTAGATATCAAGGTAGACTATGGGTTCCTAGAGTGGATAATTTGAGATCAGATCTGATGACAGAAGCTCATACAGCCCCGTACTCAGTGCACCCAGGGAGTACCAAAATATATAAAGATCCCCCGTACTCAGTGCACCCAGGGAGTACCAAAATGTATAAAGATCTTCAGAAATTGTATTTGTGGCCAGGCATGAAATGCGATATTGCTAGATTTGTTTCAGAATTCTTAACCTGTCAGCTGGTCAAAGCAGAGCATCATAGACCAGCTGGGATGCTAAAACCCCTGCCAATACCAGAATGGAAGTGGGAGAGTATTGCGATGGATTTTGTAGTTGGGTTACCTAGAACTGTTAAGGATACAATTCTATTTGGGTTATAGTACCGATTCACCAAATCAGCTCACTTCTTACCAGTCAAGACAACTTACGATGTGAGCAAATATGCCGAGCTGTATATAAGAGAAATCGTAAGACTCCATGATATCCCATTTTCGATCGTATCTGACAGAGATCCAAGATTTACAAAGCTTTCTGGAAGTGTTTACACAGAGTTTTGGGTACTAAGTTGACCTTTAGCACATCCTTTCACCCCCAGACAGATGGCCAATTAGAAAAGGTGATTCAGATACTGGAAGATCTACTCAGAGCTTGTATCACAGATTTTTCAAAGAGCTCGAATTTGAATCTACCATTGGTAGAATTCACGTACAACAATAGCTTCCAAACATCAATTCAGATGGCCCCTTACGAAGCTCTCTACGACAGGAAGTGCAGAACACCCATTCATTGGGATGAGATAGGAGAGCGAGCTGGTTTGGGACAAGATATGGTAGAACAGGCCGCTGAAGCTATTAAAAAGATAAGAGATCTATTGAGATCAGCTCAGAGCAGGAAAAAGAGCTATGCTGATAACAGACGCCGCGAACTGGGTTTCGAAGCTGGAGATAATGTATTCTTGAAGGTAGCACCGATGAAAGGTGTAATGAGATTTGGGAAGAAGGGTAAGCTCAGACCAAGGTTCATTGGTCCATACGAGATTTTGGACAATGTAGGAACGCTGGATTACAGACTAGCATTGCCCCCACATCTATCCTCAGTGCATAACATTTTCCATAGATCAGCTTTGAGGAAATACATTCCCAACCCGTCGCATGTTTTGAGCTATGAACCAATCCAGCTTGCACCAAATCTGAGTTATGAAGAAAGACCAGAGAGGATTATTCATAGAGAGAATAGGAAGTTAAGAAATCTTAGCATCCCGATGGTTAAATTTCAGTGGTCTAACCAATCAGAACGGGAAGCAACTTGGGAAACAAAAGAAGATATGCGTAGTCTCTACCCAGAGCTGTTTGGTAAGTAAATTTGGAGGACAAAATTTCAGTAAGGAGGGCAGAGTTGTAGCGCCCCAAAAATCCATAGGATCACAGTTGTTAGCCTTTCTCTTTTAAGGGCTGTTTGATAATTGATCATCCAGATTTCAGTTCAAGCTAGTTTCAGTTGTCTAACCTGATACTTTTCTTCCAGCTTAGAAGCACGGTCATATGGGTTCTAGAAGGATTTTGCCCCAATCACAATCCCGAGCTGGAGAAGTTTCTTTTAAATAAAATGCTTTTGGATGGGAGTCTTGTTTTTATAAAAATGTTGTAGCCAATTTACAAATTAAAATACTAGTATGGAGCTTTTACTAATTTGCAAGGATTGGTATGATACTCATGCCTCATCATTGTACCCTTCACCTACTACAAATCATTACTCCTATATATGATTTTTTACGTGAGTTCTAGAGCTCATTTTTGGTTGCAAGAAATCTTTTAGTTCTCTCAAAATATTCAGAAGCTCGTAGAGTGTAGAGTGTGCTTGAGAAGATTTCTAGCCAAGGCCATCTGTTCGTTGCGATTCTATGCTAAGGAAAGTAAAGTTTATTCTTACTGCATCTGGAAAACATATATTTTCGCTTCGTTGTTTTCTGTTGTATGCTTGCCTGATGCATGTTTCAGTTCAGCCAGTTCATGTTCATATTTAAGCTATGGATTCACTACTTTGATGTTTTTAGTTTGAGGAAACTCACCAGTTATCTTTTAGCAAAATCAGTTGTGTTTTCAAAATAATCAGCTGTACAGATTCAAGATACGATAATCCAAAGATAAGTTCTATTTCTGCTGTACTGTAAAAGTTATGGACATCGACTCTGAACAGATAGGCGATGATGGTTTGATCGGAAGTATGTTTTGGTCGAATAAGTTGAGCTAGTCTGTTTAGAGACTGTCTAAGCTGGTGCAGTACCCTCGTTTTAAGCAGATCTGGCCTATTTTCTTCACCGGTCTGTGTGATTCATTTCTAAACTGATATGGTTTCTCAAAGATGAGTGACCTTCCAAGCTGAAATTCTTGTTCTAAAGCTTGTGTTTCTGTTTACTACGCGTAAGCTGTTTTTTTTGTTAGAAGCAAATATGTTTTTCCTATTCATAAGCTATTCTCTTTAGCCAAAGCTGTGCTTCACACCTGTGATCTGTTTCACACCGAGATCTGTTTTATGTAGCTTCTAAAGCTTGTGTTTCTGTTTACTACGCGTAAGCTGGTTTTTTTTTGTAGAAGCAAATATGTTTTTCCTATTCATAAGCTATTCTCTTTAGCCAAAGCTGTGCTTCACACCTGTGATCTGTTTCACACCGAGATCTGTTTTATGTAGCCAAAGTTGTTCTTTACGTTTGAGATATGTTTTCTTTAACCAAAGCTGTTTCGCGTCCATAAGCCGTTTTTCTCTTCCGAGCTGGTTTCTGTTATCATCAGCTCGTAGCCAGCTGTACACTCAGTAAGGTTTTTAAAGACAAATGAGTTTCATAGCAGTGAATCAACCAGTTTCAGTAATATTTTTGATCAAGAGCAATGTAATATAGCTATTTCAATTAAAGTAAGTAAAGTTTTAATTTTAAGGACTTATGGCATAGAGGAACCGGTCATCAAGAAGGGACAGGATTATGGTATGACTATAATCCCTTCACAGAAGGGACCGGGATTATGGAATTACTGTAATCCCTTCACAGAGAGTTACTGGATTCAGATAACATGTTTCATGCACCAGGACCATCAGAGAGCCTCTAGACCAAGTCACTCAGTACATAAGCGATTCAGATCTGATGTCCCGATCTATCTATTTATTAGCAAGATTTCAGTTCAGATGACTTCCTTTAATTTACGTATTATGATCAGTTATGCCTGAATTATATGATCTTGTTATCCTCATTTTTGCTTGTTGAGCCCCTAGGCTCACTAGTTTTTCTGATGCAGGTGAGGCAGCTCAGGGGCAGGAGGGTGGCACGAGCTGAATCAGATTTGGGGGTTGCGTGTGTTTGTCAAAGGCCAGCGTTTACGCAAAGCCAGTGATGTTGTTGTTTTTGATCTTTTGACGAAAACTGTATTAAGATCCATTACAACAATAGAGAATTCATATAGAATTCCAATATTTGTAATATCTCACTTGGAATCGAAATATGAAGTTCTTTTATTCCAAATCTGTTTCTACTGTTTACTTTGGCGCCATCTGTTTGTGTACCAATTTTGTAAGGGAATACAACTCACAACATTTCGCATTTAGTCTTTCTAGTACTTTCTATTTTCCAATTACTCCAATCCGTTGATTTCCATGGGTTTGGGCATCACAGTTGGCTTTGACTGTGCTACCTCCAGTGTGTGAGGTGACATGGGTATGGTTGCCAAAGGTGGCAGCATGGCGAAGGTGGCACGATTGGATCAGTTGTATTTGGTGCATGAGGAGGAGACTAAAGTGATATAGATGACACCTGAAGCTGGCAAGTCGTGTTTGTCCTTATCAATTAACATTCGACCTCGGATGTCTTATAAAATGTATAATGATGTGTTTGGTACCATAGGGAGCTCAGGTTGAAGAGGACCTGCCCAAAGGTGTTAAAGTAGGTGCTCGACTTGCCAAATGTTAGTAGTGTGAGTTATTGACACTTATTGTAGAACTATTTATTTATATAATTTACATTTTCATGGCATTATTTATCTTTATACTAATATGCAAACTTATTGGATAATGACTCTGTCGCTCTATAGTGCATATTAGATATGTAATAGATTTGGTGGCTATCATCAACACATTAATAGTCACTGTATATTCTAAACGAGTTCAGAGTCGATTAGGCCGTCAAAAACAAGGATAAGGACTGCCCGAGTTTGAGACTAGCATCTACGATGCGAATTATCACGTTTCATTAGTAAAGAACATGAAAATGTTCCGAGCATGCATGATGGATAGTGACCTGGTGATCTATAAAAATACCCTCGTTCGAACATTCCAATTCGTTATCATTTGTCGACTGGATTAACTCCGAGATTTTGTTTGTACATGATTAGTCCTTATTACTCGAAATATTATTGACACTCTACATGATAGAGGATTCACTTTGACCCTTTTACCGACTCTGTGGGGGTCATCAGGTGGCAGGATTGGGTAACGTCGTGATGCATGTATGAGTCGATGCTTTGTTGTCGAGGATTCACCGCTCTCCTAAGTGCATGGATATTCTATGCTATTTGAAGAGATAATAGTGTGACAAATATCTGGCCAAAGTACTAGATGTGTTTTAGAGTAAATTGTTTTACCTAGTAGCACATGCGATATCGCTATATGATCTCCAAGATATATTACATGGTATCGAATCTATAGCGACTCTCGACTTACCAATGGTTGTTGATTCGATCGGAATTTTTGAGCTGAGGGACCATACTGTACATTAACCATTACCTGCTGGTTCTTGTAGGCACTCTCAGTGATATGTATGGAATCATGGGGCGATGTTTCTAGACGTTTTACCATGATTTGATGGGTAATTTGAAGAATGTGTTCTCCGAGTCACAAGGAGTTGTGAGACCATGCTAGATGTTATGTTCTAGAGCACTAATATCGGAGAAATTAGATCTGAGAAATAAGATTGGAGGCGTGTTGTGCTGATTTGGGTCATGCCATGCTGATCGGGATTGAGCTATGATGATGGGATCAAGTGCGATTATCGGGATTGAGCTATGCTCATGGGGATCTAGCTATGCTGATCGGGATGTAGTTGCATGGATCCAGATCAACCTGTGCTGATCTGATCGGGCTGTGTTGATCCGATAGCACTGAGCTGATATCGTCGAGCTTTGTTGATCCGGTAGTGACGTGCTGATCTGATAAGAGTTGTGCTGACCTGATCGAGCTATGTTGATCGGGTAGAGCCATGCTATACTGAGTAGCATTGTACTGTTTTGTGTAGATCTGAGTAGCTTTGTGCGGACTGCAAATTATCAGATGATAATTACGAGTTAACCAGATCAGATTAGTGTTTAGCCCAAAAAAGGTACTTCAGATTGGTAAGCTGCTGGTTTGTTTTAGATCAGATCAGGCGCGAGCTGGTGTGAGAGTGTAACGTCTAGAAATCCTGAATACATAGAAATGAGTGCATGAATAGGGGGAAAAGTATTTTTGAAAGTTATTTGCTATTTTATGTGATTTATTGATGATTTTAATGTTGCATGACATGCATGTATGTTTTTAGTCTGTTTGAGTTCCGGATGCGTGGACAAGAGTAGGGACGACCGAGATGAAAATTATTTCAGATTTTTAAGCCCTTAGATTTTTAAGAGCGAATTTGTTATTTTTAAGCAGCAATTTCAAAAAATTAGGGTTTTTGTGATTATTACTGAGGGGAACCCGTTTTTCGCGTAAATGGGCTTTTTCAATAGACTTATTGTATTTTAAAATTGGGAAAGCCTTTTTATTACGAATATTAGAGATTTTAAAGCCATGTTTAAAGTTTTAATTAACATTCAATTTAGTGAAGGGTTAGGATTGTAAAACTCCATTTAATTTTCTTAATTAAACATGAGGGGTCATTTTTGTCACCACTCATTATTTCAAACCTAAATTTTGTGTAACCTAGCCTCCACTATACTCCTCCATAGCCGTCCCCTCCCCCTTTAGCACATCCATCGATTTCTTCAAATCTTTTGGTGATACAAGGCGGTCTTGTCTCGATCTCGCGTCCTACATGTCGGTAACTCGCAGATATTCTCCTTTTCCAATCCAGGCATGTAATATCTTTTCTTTTTCTCACCATTTACACCATTGTACTCTGTTTTAATAATCAAAATCATGAATTGTATGTGACTTGGTTGTTGGGGAACCACGGCGGATCCGGATCACACCTCCCGGCGAGGCAGCGGAAGAACAAAAATTGGGCCGGGAGACGATCAATACAATTCAAAACAAACACAATATGACCACTCATAGGGTGTTTCTCGGGGTTACCTTTCTGGCATCTAGGCGCCTGGCTCCGACCAGTTTCACGAGGAAATCGGCACTTCACGGTAGGCGGCGGTAGATTACGTCAATCAGGTCCACGACCGGAAATGATCTCCCTCCGATCAGCCTGCACTAGAAGAATGATAGATTTTTATTAACAACGGATTCTCCTCGTAAAGTTGGCCGGAACAAATTCCGGCGAGAGAGGCGGCGGCGGCGGCGACAAGCGGCGGCGGCGGCGGCGTGAGGAGAGGAAGGGAGGCGGCGGCTTTTAGAGAGACTAGGGTTAGGGTTTTTGATTGTGTAGTGTTTTATGATTTAGTCCTAAGTCTACCTTAAGTAGACTTAATGATGGACTTGGACCGGCCCAACGGGCCCGGGTCCAACGGATGAACATTCGGTTCATCCCCATCACTGTGACTTCATCATAACTCCGATCGCCGATCAGATCGGACCGATCGACTCAGTTTCCAAAACTGAATACTATGATCTGAAAAACCATTTTTCAGAACCCCAGTGCAAAATGACCGTTTTGCCCCTCAACAGCAGAAATCACGATTTGACCCCTGTTGACTTTTAGGAAGTCGCAATCCCAAAATCCTCCTCAAGTGCTCAACACATTGAGCTCAGTATCCGTGCGGGAATCT
>KV011188.1:10065-30146 GCA_001598015.1 Dorcoceras hygrometricum | reverse complement strand
AGATGTGTTTCATGATAGCCGTCATACCCACTATCACATCTAACATACACTATAGTGCATTCTAGGTCTTTACTCAACGCAATTGTTAATCATCATACAACACAATGAAAGTAAAGAATGCCATATGAAAAATGCGAATATCATATATAAAGATTGTCATATACAAGAGTCTATAAACCCACACGCCACATGTTGGCAAGTTTCAGAATACACAGTGACTATTAGATGTGTTTCATGATAGTCGTCATACCCACTATCACATCTAACATACACTATAGTGCATTCTAGGTCTTTACTCAACGCAATTGTTAATCATCATACAACACAATGAAAGTAAAGAATGCCATATGAAAAATGCGAATATCATATATAAAGATTGTCATATACAAGAGTCTATAAACCCACACGCCACAAGTTGGCAAGTTGGGCATCTACTCTAATATTGGTATGATCTACGTTTAATGTTTTAGATCCATGCATGACTCATGAATTTTTTCATCAAGTTTTCGATCGATTCTTGTATTGCTTCGGCTAAGGGCTGCTCTAGGGACTTGGAGACGGTTCATGGTGGTCCTAGGGTGGTGGGAAGATGACTTCTTCATGGAAGAACCAAGACCAATCGTGCGCATCATGTAGCGTGCATCGTCCGTCCACTTCGCAACCTTTGTCCGTGTTCGTGCGAGCCACATCATGAGCCAAGGCTGGTTCAGTATGGCCTGCTGGACCTGGGGGTGGTCCAGCTGGTGGGGCTCCGGCCATGGGCGGTCGGAGCTGGGCGGCCGAATAGGAAATTAGCGGATGGTCATGGCTGCATGGGCGGGTGTGTGCGGTTTGCGTGTTAGGGTTGGTGTGTGTGGGCCGGTTCAATTGGACCGTTTTGGTTGGTTCAATTGGATCGGATCGGTTATGATGGATCTGGATAACAGATCTAGATCTGAGTTTTGAATTACACAAACCTGTTATTGTGTTTCTAACATTTCTACATAGTGTACAGATTTAACAGAAGAGATCTAAAGAAGAGCTGGAATAAGACTTGAGAAATCTGGATCAACAACTTAGACATAATGGCTGGATTAGCAATGGAGACGTCCAAAGCTGAGCCAGCTGATCGTAATCAGGAAAAAGCCAAGTTGAACAGAGATGCTTACGTGGACAGATTCCCTTACGTGGAATCCTACGTGGACAGCAATCCTTACGTGGAGTCCAGCGTGAACAGATATGCTTACGTGGAAGTCCAGCTGTACTTGCTGTTAGTTGCGACGCGTACAGAGAAGTCTGATGAAGTCTGATGGAGAAGTCTGATCAGGAGTAACTATAAGAGAAGTCTGGAGAAGTCTTGAAGTGTTAAGTCTGATCAGACGTAGAGATGTGAAAAGAGAAATCTGATCATGAGAAGAACATGAGAAATCCGATGAACAGTATAAGTCTGAAGATGCAAGCAAAAGATGGAATCAGACGTCGATGCAAATAGAAAACTGAATCAGATGTGGAGCAGCTGATTCAGATGTTGAATTAAAGATATTCAGATGTTGTCCAGACGATGTTAATCAGCTGAGGAAGATAAATCAGACGTAGATCAACGAAGATGAATCAGCTGAGAACAGACATCAGATGTTGATACAAGAAGTTCGATCAGACGTTGTCAAGAGGATCAGCTGATCAAATGTGAAACAGAAGCTGTTGGAACTATTACAGAAGCTGTTGGACATACTATTAAAGAATATGAAGACAGCAACCATTGATCAGCTGTTGGTACAACGAATAGAAAACATATCAGCTGTTGTTCAAAGTGAAGAAGAAGCGAACAGCTGATGAACAGTACTGTGAAACAAACCAACAGCTGAGCGAACAGCTGTTGAACAGTTATGACAAAGAAAAGACAACAGCTGAGCGAACAGCTGTTGAACAATTTGTTGGAGTACATTCAGCTGTTGGGACGCAATCAACATTCAAAATGGAAAGAATCAATGGCTGAAATTGAGTCGTGCAAATGCCTTAAATCAAGGGGACAAGATTAGTACTATTCTCGGAAATAGTACAATGTATAGAGGATGATTGCACCAATTTGAGAAGAAGAAAAATTAGCTTTAACAAGCGCAGAAGAGATTTGAATCTACTCTAACGGCTATATCTTTGGAGAGAAGCTATATATACGAAGATTTTGAAGAAGACAATTTGATCACTCCATAAGGACGAAGCACAGTGCAAAAACAGAGGGAAGAAAAATAGAAGAACGAAGCAGTCGACCACCATTAAAGAGGAGCTTACAACGAGCGTCGACTGCTGAGTTCTAATCAGCTCTTTAAAGTTAAACTATGTGTATGTAGTCTTTGAACAGACGTTAAACAAGTTCTTGTTTAGTTAGACACACAGTTGCGGCTGGTGTGCATTTGTTGAGGCTAGAAGTTCACCTGGAGCGAGGATCGATGATTGGGTCTACGGATCAAACTCTTCTAGTGGAACCTTCCGAGGCGGAAGAAGGGGAGACGTAGGATATTTATATCCGAACTTCCATAAACAAACAACAGCGTAATCTCTTTATGATTTACTGTATTTATTCCGCATACGCATATATCAGTTACACATTAGCACACAAAAATCAAACAGATTTCATGCAGTCGCATTGCATTGTTTTAACAGAAATCTGTTTGTGCCGGGTTTTAAAATTAGGATTCAGTTCTGGTGTATTCCTCATGATTTTATTTCATACCAGATCTGTCTCCGGTGCTCTGATTAATGTTCAAGAACCATGAGCTATTGTAGCTCCTTTATAGAAGCGCAAAATTTTTATTTACCAGTAGCGCTCGCCTCTTTACTTTTAGGATCAGATCTCTCGTGTTGTGTTGTTTAGTTTAGTGAGATCTGATCCTTCGGTCCTAACAGGTTAGTCAAAGGTCGAGTCAAAATGTTTTAAGTTTGGTCCAACTAATTTTAATTTCAGACCGATTATTTTAATTTTTAAGGTATAGGGTCCAATTTTAAGAAAATGGGTCAAACATTTTAAAGTTAAGTTTTTAGTCAAACTTTATTATTATTGGACCGAATATTTTTAGTTTTATGTTTCAAAGTCAAAATTGTGATCAATGGAATTTTATTTAGTCAAAATTGGTCAATGAGTCTTTAATTAGTCAAATTTTAAATAGTTGATTTTTTGTAAAGGATGGAGTATTTTAGAAATTTTAAAGGTTGAATTTAATGTTTTGGGCCCATTGTTGTATAAGGCTAAGTCCCAATTTTAAGTTAAGTCTAGGGTCTTTTGGGCTTAGAAGTAGTGGGCCAAGTTCCTGAACCAGTCCTTGACCGGAGTAAAAAATGCAGAAGCCCGTGTATATATGTTTAATTAGATATGTAGTATTTTACGTATGATAATGTTTTAAATGAGAGAATTAAATATATATTGATGGGCTAAGCTTTTAAATTGCATGATTTTATGAAATGCACGCATCACGAGATTTTATGAGACGTTAAAAGCAAGTTTTTTAAGGAAAACCCGAGGGATTGAAGTGACTTGTGGCAAGTTTAATGATGGGAGCTAGTCGGGATACCGGGCCCAAGGATCCCCTGTTTTAATGTATTACAAGCCTATGAATCCATGTGATCACGACATGGTGAAGTGACATAGAGATGTGTGGGATCCCGACGTAAGGTCGGGTGAACCGCACCGCCACGTACGTTTGTTCTTCCGATTGATCAATCATACGCCTGCACACATTTCACTGATACGACTCATACGTTATTATGTTACGTTACGTCATGCCTTCTTATGAACTCCTTATGGTTACGATATGTTATGATACGTTAATAACCATGTTTTACGACCATCCATGCATGAATATTTTAAATGTTATTTTATTATACGTACATGCTTACATGTGGTTTTATTATACGTACCTTGCTATTTTAAAAGATAGAGCATGCTGAGCCTCTAGGCTCACTAGGTTTAAATGGTGCAGGTGAGACTGCTGACGAGTATATCACTACTGGCAGTGAAGACTTCTGTTGTCCGCTGCAGCTATACCCCGTGGCCACTCTGACGTTTTATCTATGTTATGATACACTTTTTAGTACTTTATTTGTCATGACATTTTACGCTACTTTTACTTAATCTGGTTCCTAAACAGCATTGATGATTTTATGTTTTAAGATATTCATTTATTTATGTTTTAAAGGAGGTTGAGAAGTTTTTAAAAGGGAATGAGCCATACTTTTAGTTTATTTATTCCGCACATGATTTAAAAAAAAATACCTTAGAGTCTAGTTCGTTTTAGTTGGTATCAGAGCGGTGGTTCTGATGGGGTACTAGCCTGCTGCATGGAGCTTGGAAGTCACACTACCGGTCTGTGAGTTTTATAGTTTTACGATTCATGTTTACTTTTGCATTCTGCATGTTTTATTTCTGCTTGAGTTTTGCCTTGGAATTTTTAGAGTTAGACGCTTAGTCATGCACTTAGATTTACGTGATAAGTTTTTGGTGTACCAGTATGCTTCCCAGACGCGACAGAATCCATCAGGATGATGCTACGCCTCCTCCTCCTCCCCCACGTCCTCAGTTGATACCCTACGAGAGGGATATTGTGGATATGCTAGCCGGGATCACCAGAATTCTGGAGAGACAATCGGAGCGACCTGGGAAGTCGCATGAGGAGGACGTCGCTGAGAGGTTCCGCAAGCAGGGACCCAAGGAGTTTGCAGGGACCACTGATCCACTTGTTGCTGAGGAGTGGATCCGATTTTTGGAGACCATCTTTGCTTATATGTCTCCTGGACGCCGACAAGGTTCGTTGTGCTATTTTCATGATGAAGGGAGATGCTGTTATTTGGTGGGAGAGCACGGTAGTTGGTTTGTTTCTGGAGAGCTGACCTGGGAGAGGTTCAAGGTTGTTTTCTTTGAGAAGTATTTCACTGCTGATGCACGGAGCCAGCTATCAGGGAGTTTATGTGTCTGTGGCAGAGTATGTGCGGCAGTTTGAGCGGGGGTGTCACTTCGTACCCTTGATCGTGACTGTGGAGAGCGAGAAGCTACGGCAGTTTACTAATGGACTGCGACCAGACATCCGCCATAATGTCAATATGGCGGACGTGGCTACACATGGCAGCGATGAACAAAGCTTACCGGTCCGAGAGGGGCCGGAAGGATATGAGGGAGGACTTTCAGAGGAAGCGATAGTTGCAGCAGCCAGTTTGAGGACAGTCTTCTTAGCAGCCAGCGAAGAGACCATTTCAGGGGCCTCCTAAGGGCCCAACTCCTCAGTGGTCACAACAGCAGAGACCTCAGGGCCAGCAGAGGCCGCAGCAGCAGGGGGCCAGTGCCCCTAGACCTGGAGGGTACCCGATCTGTAAGGAGTACAACAAGCAGCATTCAGGACCTCGGATGGCTGGATCAGGCAGGTGCTATCACTGCAGGGAGCCAGGGCATATTTCTAGGGATTGCCCTAAGAGGAGGCAGACCACAGGTCTTGTTTTTGTGATGCAGGCAGAGGCTGCAGATTCGGACACGACATTACTCACATGTATTCTACTTTATAAATCCAGTCGTTTCCGTGCTTTGATGTGTTGGTACTTGGGTGCTTTAAAATTGCATGCTAAGTTGAGCACTGCTAGGAAATTCTTTGCCTTAATTGCTAAGTCGATACAAGTAAGAACTGTAGATCTTCTAGACTTGTCTTGAGAACTTAGACGGATAGGACTAACGAACTTAGAATTGTTTTAGGCTTCGAAAATTTTTATTGGGATCTAGTTTGACCGTAAACACGTACCTGTGTGGCGTTTCTGTTTTAGGCGAGATTCGTGTGCTAGGTGTCACTACCCTCACTTTGCTAGACTCAGGGGCGACCCACTTGTTTATTTCGAGTGCGTTCACACAGAGGATGGGTATTATTCTAGAGAGCTTGGGATTAGCTCTCGCCATAAAGGTTCCATCAGGAGAGGAGTTGACGATGACCAGCGTTGTGCAGGGTTTGACGATGATGTTCCAGGATTATGCGGTCAGAGCAGACTTGGTCGTTTTGTTGATGTCAGGATTCGACCTCATCCTAGGTATGGATTGGTTGATGGAGTTTGGAGCGGTGATCAATTTCCAGTGGAGGTCAGTGTCTATCAGGCCACTAGAGCAGGAGAACTTCTTATTTGAGGCAGCGAGGAGACCATGGAAGCACAGATTGATATCTTTTCTACAGGCCAGGAAGCTAGTTGAGTTAGGATGTCAGGCTCTTGGCCAGTGTTACCGCTTCAGGAGATTCAGCAGGCCCTTCACTGTCTGATGTGGAGGTAGTCAGGGATTTTGCAGATGTATTCCCTGATGATGTTGTGGGAGTTCCACCAGAGTGAGAGGTGGAGTTTTCGATCGAGCTGATGCCAGGTATAGTGCCTATCTCTAAGGCACCGTATCATTTGGCTCCTACCGAGATGAAGGAGCTGAAGGAGTAGATTCAGGAGTTTCTCGACAAGGGGTTCATTCGCCCTAGCTTTACTCCATGGGGCGCACCAGTTCTGTTTGTGAATAAGAAAGATGGTAGCATGAGATTGTGCATCGATTACCGGGAGCTGAACAGAGTTATAGTGAAGAAAAAGTATCCACTCCTGAGGATAGAGGATTTATTTGATCAGCTGCAGGGAGCTTCGGTTTTCTCGAAGATTGATTTGAGGTCTGACTACCATCAGTTGAGATTTAGAGAGGAGGACGTGTCCAAGACTGCATTTCGGACACACTACGGCCACTACTTGTTGGTGATGCCGTTTGGCTTGACGAATGCCAAAGCGATTTTCTTGGATCTGATGAACAGGGTCTTCAGATAGTATTTAGACCAGTTAATCATTGTTTTCATCGACGACATACTGGTCTATTCGAGGAGCTTAGAGAAGCATAGACAGCACTTGCAGACGGCTCTACAGACATTGAGAGAGCACATGTTGTATGCCAAGTTCAGCAAGTGAGAGCTTTGGCTTGAGCAAGTGGCGTTCTTGGGGCATATCATTTCTAGAGATGGGATTTCAGTCAACCCATCAAAGGTGGAGGCAGTTCAGAACTGGGGGATTCCAAGGAAT
Organism: Dorcoceras hygrometricum; assembly: GCA_001598015.1. Lineage (NCBI taxonomy): Eukaryota > Viridiplantae > Streptophyta > Magnoliopsida > Lamiales > Gesneriaceae > Dorcoceras > Dorcoceras hygrometricum. The sequence continues at coordinate 23,102 of KV011188.1, read as the reverse complement.
GTAGCAGAGATTCGCAGTTTCTTGGGTTTAGTAGGTTACTATCACAAGTTCATCAAGGGCTTCTCTTCGATTTCAGTGTCCTTGACAATCCTTACCAAGAAGAATGCGAAGTATGTGTGGAGTCCTGAGTGTCAGAGGAGCTTCGATCAGCCAAAGGAGGCTCTCACTTCAGCGCCAGTGTTAGCGATGCCGGTTGATCATGAGGAGTTTGTAGTGTACACGGATGCTTCCCTGAGAGGGTTAGGTGCAGTTCTGATGCAGAGAGGCAAGGTTATCGCTTATGCGTCAAGATAGCTAAAGAGTTATGAGCAAACTATCCGATGCACGATCTGGAGCTTGCAGCAATAGTGTTCGCACTGAAGATTTGGAGACACTACTTGTACGGTGAGAAGTGTCAGATCTTCACCGATCATAAGAGCCTCAAGTACTTCTTCACCCAGAAGGAGTTGAACATGAGGCAGCGCAAATGGTAGTGTTGGTGAAGTACTACGATTGTGACATTAGCTACCATCCGGGTAAAGCCAATGTGGTGGCAGACGCTTTGAGCCGGAAGACTGCAGTAGTGGCATGCTTATCAGTCTAGAGGCCACTACAGCGCTCACAGTTCAGCCGAATCTTCTAGATCGGATTAGAGACGGGCAGGCCACTAACAAGCAGTTAATGCAGTGTAAGATAACGAGATGAGGCCAGAGGGCGAGATCATATACATTGAGGATGGGATCGTATGTTTCAGAGGTCGCATGTGGGTGCCGAGCACTAAGAAGTTGAGAGCTGAGATCTTATCCAAGGCTCACACATCGACGTACTCATCCACCCAGGGAGTACGAAGATGTACATATATTTGCAGACACTGCATTGGTGGCCGGGGATGAAGAAGGATATTGGGAGATTCGTATCTGAATGCTTGACTTGTCAGCAGGTCAAGGCAGAGCACCAGCGATCGGCATGGTTATTGCAGCCACTCCCTATTCTCGAGTGGAAAAGGGAGCACATTACGATGGATTTCTTGGTTGGGTTACCTAGGAGTCCGAGAGGATACACGACGATATGGGTGATTGTGGACAGACTCACCAAGTCAGCACATTTCTTACCGGTGAAAACTACTTTCACCTTGACGCAGTATGCAGAGCTTTACATCAGAGAGGTTGTCAGACTGCATGGTATACCAGTCTCTATAGTGTCGGATAGGGACACCAGATTTAAATCTGCGTTTTGGAGGAGTTTACATGCCGTCTTGGGGACTAGGTTGTCGTTCAGCACGGTGTTTCACCCGCAGACGGATGGTCAGTCGGAGAGAGTCATCTAGATACTGGAGGATTTGCTGAAAGCCTGTGTGATAAATTTCCAGGGTACGTGGGATTCGAGATTGCCTCTGGTAGAGTTCACATACAACAACAGCTTTCACGCATCGATTGGGATGGCTCCTTACGAGGCTATGTACGGGAGGAGATGTCGATCTCCCATGCACTGGGACGAGGTTGGAGAGAGAGTGTTGACTGGGCCGGAGCTAAGGCTGTATGAACATAGTGGCGAGGATACAGCCTAGAGTCGTCAGAAGAGTTATGCCGATCAGAGACGATGAGATCTGGAGTTGGCTGTTGGGGATCACGTGTTTGTGAGGATATCGCCCGTGAAGGGCATGATGCGCTTTGGCCGGAGGGGCAAGCTCAGTCCGAGGTTTATTGGGCCATTCGAGATTTTGGACAGGGTTGGTACTTTGGCTTATCGAGTAGCGTTACCACCCAGCCTGTCAGCGGTTCGTAATGTATTTAATATCTCGATCATGCGGAAGTATGTTCCAAACCCATCGCACGTGTTGGATTTTGAGCCGCTCCAGTTAGCACCATACTTATCGTTCGAGGAGCGACCAGTACAGATTTTGGCTCAAGAGGAGCGCAGGCTCAGAGCTCGGAATATTCCGATGGTCAAGGTCGGATGGCAGAATCACTCAGAGGATGAAGCTACCTGAGAAACTGAGGCCGATATGCGGATGCGTTACCTAGAGATTTTCGGTACGTACTTAATTTCGGTGACGAAATTCCTATAGGGGGAAGAGTTGTAATGCCTAGAAATCCTGAATACAAAGAAATGAGTGCATGACTAGGGGGAAAAGTATTTTTGAGAATTATTTGCTATTTTATGTGATTTATTGATAATTTTAATGTTGCATGACATGCATATATGTTTTTAGGCTGTTTGAGTTCCGGACGCGTGGACGAGACTAGGGACGACCGAGATGAAAATTATTTGAAATTTTTAAGCCCTTAGATTTTTAAGAGCGAATTTGTTATTTTTAAGCAGCAATTTCCAAAAATTGGGGTTTTTATGATTATTATTGAGGGGAACCCGTTTTTCGCCTATACGGGCTGTTTTAATGGACTTTATTGTATTTTAAAATTGGGGAAGCTTTTTATTACGAAAATTAGAGATTTTAAGGCCATTTTTAAATTTTTAATTAACATTTAAATTTAGTGGAGGGTTAGGATTGTAAAACTCCATTTAATTTTCTTAATTAAACATGAGAGGTCATTTTTGTCACCACTCATTATTTCAAACCTAATTTTGTGTAACCTAGCCTCCACTCTACTCCTCCATAGTCGTACCGAAGCTTTTTATTACGAAAATTAGAGATTTTAAGGCCATTTTTAAATTTTTAATTAACATTTAAATTTAGTGGAGGGTTAGGATTGTAAAACTCCATTTAATTTTCTTAATTAAACATGAGAGGTCATTTTTGTCACCACTCATTATTTCAAACCTAATTTTGTGTAACCTAGCCTCCACTCTACTCCTCCATAGTCGTACCCCTCCCCCTTGAGCACACCCCATCGATTTCTTCAAAGCTTTTGGTGATCCAAGGAGGTCTTGTCCCGATCTCGCGTCCTACACGTCGGTAACTCACAGATATTCGCTTTTTCCAATCCAGGAATGTAATATGATAGGATCAATTAGGATCGAAAATAGGCCTAGGAATTCAGAAGGGGGGTGGGGGTTGAATGAACTCCTTTGATTTTTATTTCTCAAATACTTAGAAACGATTTTACAAGCCTGTTCTTAACTCAAATCTGAGTGACCAGATTTGAGGCTCTCAGTCCAAATATGTTTTCTCGGTTAACAATAAATGTGCGAAAATAAACCGATTAAACAGTGAACAGTAAAAATAATGATGCATATAATATAAATAGAGTAAGGGTCAAGAATTTGTTTCTGGAACTTCGGATCTCAAATCTTACGTCTCCCCTTCTTTCTTTTCAGGAAGGTTCCACTAGAAGATTTGATGAATACAGCTACTGTAAACACCCAGTCACTAGAGTCTCGCTCAAGGTGAACTCCTAGCACCACAAATCTACGCAGAATCCTCTGCTAAATACAACAAATGACTTTTTAGGACTGCTTCATGTAGCACGTCTTTACAGACTCTGTTTGAATATTACAATGGATACAACACACAGAGTTTATAACAACTTCTGGTATTTGAACAATATGAATATTTGGCTAAGTTGAACCAGAAGAAATCTCAAATATTATTTCTGTTTAAGAACTGAATGGCTGTTCTTCGAGATAGTGAGAGCTGGGATATTGAATAGATTATGACTTGAAGGAGTTTTCCCAAAGAATCAGATAAACGGAGATTGTGAATCGACAGAGAGGCCAGAACTTCTCCGCTTGAGTCTCTTGAGATATTTATAACATCCATCTTCAACGATCATTTAATGAGTCAGTAGACACAAGCCTCATTTGAATATCTTCACCATATCATGCATTAATTGCTCCATTAATGCTGAGTAGAGGTTTATCTACTGTTGTCAGAGCTTTGTTGACTTTTATACCAAAGTGGGTAAACATCATATACACCAACTCTGCATTCTGCAGAATATACTCCAAATAGCTCTGATCTTGTCTCTCTTCAATCCATATTGGCTAAAAGGCTTTATATGATTTAATCTTGATCGTTGAATCATCTGGAATAAATGATCTGAAACAAAAATCTGAAAACTGTTCGGTTCTGAGCTCAAATCTGATTCAGAATGATTCGAATAAATCAACTTCCCGATCTTTCTCATTACGATTCTTCCACCTTTACTCACTATCTCATCTGAAATGTTATATATAACATCTGAAATACTCTGAGTAAATTCTGTCCAAATCCGAGTCTCTGTTATTGATCGAATCTGATAACTAAGCCCTGTACTGAATCTGATACCCTCGGATCTGAGTTTCTCTTATCTGATCTGATAAACTCTCGTCCCCTTTATATACTCTCTTCTCAATCTCTCGGATCTGAATATACTTCTTTCCTTTTAACACGATTAATAAAGGATCCAGATCTGAGTCTTAAATTCCGTTCTTATCTTGTTTTCGTTATCACCAAAACTTATAAATTTTCTCTTAACAATTTTCCCCTTTTTGGTGATGACAGCCCACGACTTATAAAGATACAAACAAAAATTGCTCGAAGTCGTTGCTATATATTATCAAATAAAAACAGCTAAGTACAAGAGTTTTGTACAAGAACTGAAATAAGAAATACTCCTCAAGAAAACCATCGGTTCCACCCCAAACTCCTGCTTCCTCTTCATTTATAAGATCCTCCTCTTTTCCTCGAAGGTTCACTACTACTCCCTCCACCACTAGGTCTGCTGGTTCCACTACCAGGTCTGCTTCGATCATCAGGCGGCGGACCTCTACTACTCTCTATTTCCCCCTTTTTGTCATCACGCCCTCTATTAATGTAGGCAATGATTTGAGACAATTGAGAGCTAAGAGTGTTGAGGCCCTCATGAGTTTCCTTTCGGAAGTCATCCAGATCTTGAGATAGAGCAGCCTTCTGAGTCTGTACTTCCTTTCGGACGTCATGGATTTGAGCTCTAAGAAGCATGTCATGTTGGGAAGAAACTTGTGCAAACCGCATCTCAAGGCCTGTAATCTTTGATGAAAGCGCAGCCTTAAGCTTGTCTACATAAACCCGTGTCTGAATCTGCTCGAATTGAATCTTATCAACAGAAGCTCGGAGCTGTGCAAAAGACTTTGTGTAGTCGGTGGAAGGAACAACAGCAGTTGGCATAGAAGTCTGAGGAATATGTTCTGTAAAATGCATATGAGAAGCACTAGAAGAAGAACTGGATGGAATCGCATCTGGAGATCTTGGTCTGATGGACACTTAACTCTCTGAAGTAGAAATTGAAGAAGTATACTGAAATACAGGCTGTACAAAGAAGTCATAAAAACCTTCAACTTCTAGACGGTGCTGAAATGCATTAAAAATTCCCGTCGAAACTGCATCTATATCCACAACTGCACCTGCTTCAACTATATCTTTGCAAAAATTATATGTACCAACATGCAGAAGATGTCCAAACAATGAAAATTGAACAATATCTACACATATCTCTTCCCAATTCCTCTGTACAATACCGGAGTAAGGCTTTCTAGAATCCAGATCTTGGACGGGCTCGATGAATATGCAAATTGGGGCAAATGCATCCACAAATGGCCTCTGCGGCTGCTGCTTCTTCTTGCGAGAAATAGCTGACCTGCACCCGCATCTCCACCAGGGATCTTTACCCTCTCCTACTGTCCAAGACCCTTCAATTAAGATCAGCGACCTCACCCAACTGGTAGACTTGACGCTAGGATAAAATCGGGAATGAATCCCTTCACTCTGTACATCAGCTCTTTCGAACAGCTTTGAGCTACACGGCCGTGTCCACTCCAGCTTGTGCTGTCTCATTTGCTCCAGCAGATATTTCAGTGAAATGCGATGAGCATCTGAGAGCAAGATTAAAACTTGAAGATCAATTCTGTAGTGGGCGTGCCGGATTCAAAATTTTGATGCATTTCCTCCAAAAATTTTCTGAGTAGCATCTCTCTGTACTTAGTTATTGTGTACAAACGCCTCTGAACGGCTGTCTGCAGAGAATCTGTTTCAGCCCATTGAAGAACCTGCTCTTCCTTCTTGGCAATATCTGAAACGGATTGCAAATCTGACAAGCTGCCAAGACTGAACGAATAAAAGAATGAAGATATCTCTTCTACCACTGCCTCCCGAATCTGTACAAGAAAGTCAACGTCAGCCCAAATCAAAGTAAACATCTCATTAGCTGGATTCCCTTTTATTTCTTCCACAAGGGGCTTCTTCCCCTCGTCAGCCGTGTTGATCTTTGGAAGGCTGGCCTTGTACCAGTTTTCTTCCTTAAACATAATCCTGCGACCAAATTTAATCTTTGTTGGCTCTTCAGGCGTAACAGATGGAAGCATCATTTCTTTCGGAATCTGTTGCAAAAGATCATCAATTGACATAGACTCCTCATCAGACATGGATGTCTCGGTAAGCTCCAGAACCTTGCTCAAGGGCTCTGTGTCTTCAGAGTCAATAATCTTCTCAACTCTCTTCCTTTTATCAGCTTCCTCCTTCTCTGTTTATTTCTCCTTCTTCTCCTCCTCCTTCTCATTCTCAACCAGAGGTCCTTCTTCATTGGATAACACCTTGAAACTTATGACAACATCATAATTAGTGATAGCTAAAACATCTATCCTGCTCACCATCTCAACAGTCTCCATTCCAGCAGTCACACCAATCTCCTCAGATGTATCTTTTGCAACTGATACCTCCTTATCTGTTGTCTTCTCTGTCACCACCTCATCTTGCTCATCATCTGACTCTGGCAAGATCAATTTTCTTTTTGGTGCTTGTCTCCTCTGGAAGTTGGGGCTCACAGCCGGTATAAAAGAAATTGGTTCAGGATTTTGTACCACTGGTACCATCGCCAGATCCTTTTCGGTGGGAGCAGCTTTCCCCACAGTTGTGCGCTTACTCTTCACAATAGGCTCAGCAGCAGGAGCTGGTATCCTTTTTGCTGGTGCCTTCTTAACAAATTTCTCCACTGGCGGCACTTCATCCATAGATGTCAACCCTTCAGTTGGTAGCTCAAAACAGCCAGCAAATACCTCTTCAGAGATTTCTACAAACTTGCCCTAAACACAACTGAACACTGCATTATCCCTCACAAGGCTGTGGGCAAAGAAGGCCACCAAATCATCTTCGTAGAGAACTGAAGGACAAACCAGAAAACTACGGAGTCCAGTCGACTCTAGGGATTTGAACATTTGAACCATGCCCTCATCAAGAAAGCTCAGAACTGATTCGAAGTTCACTTGAAGAGCACTCTGAATCAAAGAAGCGGCCATTTCTGTTGGTTGATCGAAGAAAATAGCGACGAAGAATGCGAAGATAATATGCAAAAGCAAGAACACTAGAAAGCACGAGAGTATTTTTGCGCAAGGTAAATGTTAGAGGTAATCGAAATGATGTATGAAAGAGAGAACGAAATTCGAAACGATACACATAAACAATGTGGATGTGACGTTTCGCATGATGACAACACACGTGTCAATCATCCGATGGCGCGATCATATTTTGAAATGATTTTGAATTTTAACCATGAGGGTTAAAAAGTAAAAAGAAGTGCCATTAAAAAACACGTCACAGCCGTTGATCTTTTAATGTATCAGCTGGGGTACTTTCAGATTTGATCACGTATAAGTATCAACTGTATATACTCAAAATCTGAATAGTTTCAGATCTCACGCATTCAGCTGACTCAGCACTTATTAACTCAGATCTGTTATTCCCCCTAGAGCCGAGGTTCTCCCAACGCTGATGTTTACCAAACCTGAGATTCTCCGTCGTTCCCCCTGGACAGAATACCCAAATATGAAGTAAACAAAAGCTGTTCAACCTGCATCTCGCACAATCATAGATTAAGGAAGTTCTAAGAGACCAAGAATATTTCGAAAATATGAAAACTTAGCGTCTGGTAGAGGCTTTATGAAGATATCAGCAACTTGCTGATCCTTTGACACATACTCCAGCCGGACGTCCTTTTTGAGCACATGATCTCTTATGGAATGATGCCTTATGTCTATGTGCTTTGTTCTTGAATGCAGCACATGATTCTGAGTGATAGCTATCGTATTGGTATTGTCACAGAAAATACGAGCTTCAGAAGCATTGAGGCCGTAATCCTTAAGCTGGTGTTGAATCCATAAGACCTGAGCACAGTAGCTTCCAGCTGCTAGATACGCTGCTTCAGTTGTGGACGTAGCAATCAATGTTTGCTTCTTACTAAACCAGAAAGTCAGACGATCTGCCAAAAATTGACATGTACCACTTGTGCTTCGCCTATCAATTCTGCAACCTGCGTAATCTGCATCACTATAACTGATTAGTTGAAAGCTGGAGTCTTTGGGATACCAAAGACCCACATTGGAAGTTCCTTTCAAATATTTAATATGCGCTTGACTGCAATATAATACGATTGTTTGGGAACAGCTCGGAATCTAGCACACATACAGACAGCAAACATGATGTTTGATCTGCTAGCAGTTAAGTAAAGCAATGAGCCAATAATAGCGCGATACAAAGATACCTCGATAGCAGTTCCAGCTTCATCTTTGTCCAATTTGATTGAAGCACTCATCAGGGTTGCTACTGCTGAACAATTCTCCATTCCAAAAGTTTTCAGCAGTTCTTTCGTATATTTGGCTTGATTGATGAATATGCCATTCTCAAGCTGTCTAACTTGTAAACCAAAAAAGAACGTCAGCTCTCCCATCATGCTCATCTCGAATTTGTCCTGCATCAATTTAGAAAACTTCTGGCACAATTTGGGGTTAGTTGACCCAAAGATAATATCATCGACATATATTTGTACCAACAGAACATGATAATTCTTCACAAATTTAAATAAAGTCTTATCGACAGTGCCTATAACAAAATCATGATCAATAATAATTTTCGAAAATGTTTCATACCAAGCTCTGGGTGCTTGTTTCAATCCATATAGAGCTTTATGTAGTTTGTAAACGTGATCTGGATATGTATGATTCACGAAGCCAGGAGGTTGTGCAACATACACTTCCTCAGTCAAGATGCCATTTAAAAAGGCACTCTTTACATCCATTTGAAAGACTTTGAAGTATTTGTATGCAGCATATGCAAGAAACATGCGGATGACTTCTAATCTGGCTACTGGAGCGAAGGTTTCATCAAAATCTATTCCTTCTAGTTGTCTAAAACCTTGAGCCACTAGCCTAGTCTTGTTTCTTATAACAACACCATCCTCATTCAGCTTGTTCCTAAAGACCCATTTAGTTTCTATCACTGAATGATTAGTAGGTCGAGGAACTAACTGCCATACATTGTTTCTCTTAAATTGGCTAAGTTTATCTTGCATAGCATCTATCCATCTTGGGTCTTCTAAGGCTTCTTGTTGGTCCAAAAATAAGGATCAAAAGGATCAGCAGCCGCGCTTTGTTAAAAGACTTTAAAATTTTGCGCGCTGCTAATACACTGGAGCTGCAATAGCTCGTTGTTCTTGAACCATAAATAAAAACTTTACCAATAGAGCACCGGAGACGGATCTGGTATGATTTAAAAATCATGCGGAAAATACCAGAACTGAATCCTATATTTTAAAACAACTCGATTTATGCACAACATAAATCTGTTCGAGACTTGCAAGTGCTTGTGTGCTAACAGTGTATGCGATGCTATGGAGATATGCAAGTGATGATTTGTTATGCGTGCGTGCTGAAATCTGCTTATGCGTAAGATGCTAAAGTAAATGCTGAACTGAATGAATAAAGAACACGATACAATACACAGCATATTTGTTTCTGGAAGTTCGGACCTCAATGTCCTACATCTCCCCTTCTTCCACCTCGGAAGGATCCACTACTAGAAGATTTGATCTTACAACTTGTATACAGACCCAATCCCACAACCAGCAGCTGTGAGAACTCCTAGACTCCTCAAATGCACAACAGCCGCAACAGTGTGACTGACTACATACACAAGTTTAACGTCATCGTGCTTGGACGGGAACTGTAAAATGATTTGAGATTCATTCACCAATAAAGTGTAAGTTTAACGTCATCGTGCTTGGACGGGAACTGTAAAATGATTTGAGATTCATTCACCAATAAAGTGTGAATGAATCTCTGTGTGTGAGATTGTTACAATGAAGCTCTCAACTCTCTGTTTTTCTCACACACTAGGGAAATGCTCTAAAAAGCTAATCTAGACTCAGCAATCGACTCTCGTGAAAGCTCCTCTCTAATGGCGGTCGATTGCTTCGCCTTTCTTTTCATTTTTCCCTCTGCTGGTGCACTGTGTAATCAATTTATTTCTGCCACAGTACTGTAGTTGCACCAACGTCGTCTCGCTCACTCGTCCTTGTTCTTCAATGGCGCTCTTGAAGTATATAAAGCCTCTGTTCAGATTTCTTCCCGTTGGACACAACTTCTTCCCGTTTGAAATGTGTCTTGTAAAGTACCGATAGAGAATAGTACTTGCGCCCTTTTCTTTTGCAGGCTTCTTGTCGTTTTCGCCATTTGAATTGAGCTCAGCAGTTGACATCCAGCTTTGATAACTCTTCGTAAATCGTCAACTGCTTCGCTGCTGATTTATTCTTCAACTGCTGCGCTTTGATACTTATACGATTCTTTGCGCCTGGATTTCCTGCGACTAGATACTGTAGCTCGCGACTGGATTTCCCAACGACTGGATGAGTAGCAACAGCTGATACATTGTAGCTCACGACTGGATGCTGCTGTTGCTTGCGTCTGGTTGTCCAGCTGGTATTAAACAAATGCTTCCAGCTGGTATCTTGCGACTGCTGGATCTCAACGCAAAGAGCATCTGCTGAATCTTTAGCGCAAGAGCAAAACGCTGTCGTATCAACTTATGTAAACGACATTGTTTTGCTATCGCTATCTCCAAATAGCATCTGCTGGTGAACAGTAGCTTGCGACTGGATGTCTTCCTCTACGACGTCGCTTCTCTCTTGCGTCTGGATGTACAAGCTACCTGCTGATATCTTGCGACTGCTCTCTCAAACCATCTGCTGAATGTGATGACGTCACCGATGACGTCATCAACGCTAAACCATCTGCTGATTCTTCAGCACGACGTCGCTTCATCTCTTTCACTTCTCTTCTCATCTGCTGATAGCCAACTGCTGATTGTGATGACATCAAGGCTGATGTCATCACAGCTGATTCCATATCTCGCGCATCTTCTCAACTGCTGATTGACAGTAGCTTCCTGCTGATCTTCTTTGTTCCAGCTCCATCTTGCGACTCTTCTTAGCTTCTTGAATATCGACTGTTAATAGATTCATCAACAGTACTTATAATTGGAATATTCTTCTTCGATTTATCTCTTCAGCAGACTTCTCAATACATGTACCAGCTGGTTCACTTCGCTCTTTAGCACTTGCAGCTGGTTGTCATCGTTCCAGCTGGTTTATTATGCTCCAGCTGGTTTAACTTGGCCTCCACCTGATTACGAACAGCTGATTCAACCTTGGACGTCTCCATTGCTAATCCAGCTGCCGATTCTATGAACACCAAACCAACTGCTGATTGTTTATATTGCGAACCATCGGCTGGACAGATTCTTTCGACTGTTCATCATCTTCTTCGATAGCTAGAATCTGTACACTCAAGTAGAATTGTTAGAAACACAATAACAGGTTTTGTGTAATTCAAAACTTAATTAGGATCTGTGAGGATTCAGATTTAGATTATTGGTTAATTTCATTGTTTGGGTTTAGCCACGTGAATTTGAAGATTAAGAGTTGTCGAATTCCTCCAATTATGGAATCAGCACTTCTGTAGCCAACGACTGGTAGGATTTGGAATTTGATGGTTACTGTAGCTTGCAGCTGGTGGAAATGGAAAAGCAGTTGTTGCGCTCGTGAGAGAATGACCAGTCGAAGAATTGAAGTGTCAGGTCCCGTGCTAATTACCAACAATTAACACATAATAAGCGCATAATCACGGAAGCTTAAAATCAGGGCTTAAAAATTTTCGAAATACAAAGGCCTGAACTTCAAATCATTCATTCAAAAATATCCGATATTCAAAATAAAAGTTTACTCAACTCGATACAGCAAGTAACCACATAAATCAATTCAAAATACAGATCCCCAAATACCAATAAAACACGGGGCATCCCCCGGTTCAATACATATCATAAGTAAACTGGGACTCAGGGATGCGGGGATCGACCAACTGAACTTCCACTCGGTCCAGCTTGGTTACCTGAAACTCCTGCAAATGGGTAACACAGACCCAAACAACAAAAGCAGGAAAAGAAAATACGAGGTCAAGCCTCAGTACGAAGAGCTATCAAAGCAGAAAACATACAACAAGCTATAATCAATGCTATGAATGCATGAGGGCTAGCAAAAAGTCGGATAGCTAGACCAGTCTATCAACTGGCAACTCAAATCAGCCTCTATACCACGGTCTATCAACCGGGAAATCATCGGTCCGTGATCATCGGGGCCCGTCAGCCCATCACAGCTCGGTGGTAGACACTCGAATCCGGTAGTCACCACTCCGACGATAGCGTTGGACTTTTCGGACACGACTCAACAGCCGGCCAGTCACAACGTGGCACCCAATCAGGTAATCAAATCAATCTGTCAAAGGCTCAAGATGTATGCAATGAATGTCATTCAATAATCAATGCGCAATGCATACAATTCATTTCATGAAACAGAATATAGAACTCAATCAATTCCACAAACTGTAACACGTATAAACACAGAATTCACATCAGCAAATCCATAACATCGATCACAACCATGTTCACGCCTAAACTGCTAAGAGTTGCTCAATTCGTACCTCAATTCCTCAATTTACCTAACAGATTTCCTCCTGGCTCAAATCACGCAGCAGGTCACTTCCTGGAAGCTGAAATCTGTTACAACACAGCTAATATCTTAGCTAAATTCTTAATCATCAACACGTTAAACCTACTGCCAGAAGTTACTCCAAATTCTACACTTCCACGAAGGCAATAACTACTAAAACCGAGCTCAACTACAAGAATTGCTCACCCAAACAGCTCACGCTAGCAGCAGAACGCTCGCACAGGCTTTCCTCAAAAGCTTCGAAGTCCAACAACTTCGCGTTTCCACTTCCAGCGCAAATCAACTACTCAAATGGGTAGCAAACTAAGGAGC
>KV011187.1:195346-285746 GCA_001598015.1 Dorcoceras hygrometricum | reverse complement strand
CCCCCCTCTCCAAGTCGCCTCACGTCACCCTCTCCCCTTGAGCTTGAGATTTTTCAAGTTTTTGGCATGAATTCCAAGGTTTGATCGTCCCACCGCTTGTCCTCCGTCCCGGTAACGCATTGTCTGCATTATCCTCCAATCAAGGCATGTTAATATCTCTTATTTTCTCACCACTTACACCATATTATTCTGTTTTAATGATCAAATGCATGAATTAAATGTGTTTTGTTTAGATCTATGCATTTGTTGAAAATCCATGCATGTTTCATAGTTTTCAATACATGTTTGATCCATTTTTTTGTGATGCATCGGTCATGGATGGTTTGAGAGGCTAAGGCTCGGTCAAGGCGGTCATGTGGTGGTCCATAGGTGAGGATAACGTGGCTCGACCACCTGGTTTAGCCAAGGTTTCGGATGGTGGTCGCAAGGTGCGTGCGTCGCTCGGCCATGTCTTTGCGGCTCCTTCTTGCGGCCCGTCCGCCCATGTGCGACCATGGCATTGACCATGGCTTGTTCAAGAGGGACCGTATGGACCTGGGGGTGGACAGCCGGTGGGGCTCCGGCCATGGGCACCCGAAGCACGTCGATCGTTGGGTGAGAAGCCGCGGCGTGCATGGTGGCATGCGGCTAGTGATTGTGAGGCGTGTGGTCTGGTTCAACTGGACTGATTTGGTGGGTTCATTTGGACCGGGTCCGTTAGTCGAGGGTCGACTCAAAATATTTTATGTTTGGTCTGAATTATTTTAGTTAGGGACCGGGTATTTTAATTTTAAAGTTTTAGGTCCAATTTTAAGAATTTTGGGTCAAATTTTTTAAGTCAAACTTTTAATGATTTGATGAACCTAATATTTTGTATTAATTTTAAAGTCAAAATTGTAGTCAATGGGACTTTTTATTTGGTCAAATTTTAATTTTTGGTTTTAAAGGAAATGATGGAGTATTTTTATAAAACCCTAAGCTTTAAGTATAAAGTTATGGGTTAAATCATGTTTAGGGTTAGATGTCATTTTAAAGTTAAGTCTAGGATTTTGGGCTTAGAGTTAGTGAGCCAGGCGCTTGAACCAGTCCTTGATCGGAGTAGAAAAATTTAAAGCCAGTGAATATATATTTAATTATATATGTAGTATTTTATGTATGATAATGTTTTAAATGAAGGAATTAAATATATATTGACGGGCTAAGCCTTTTAACTTGCATGTATTATTAAATGCACGCATCATGAAGTTTTATGAAAATTTTAAGGCATGAAAAAAAGAAAAATATTTCGAGTAATTGAAGTGATGTGTGGCAAGTTTACGATGGGAGCTAGTCGGGATACCGGGCCCGAGGATCCCCTGTTTTAATATATTACGATCTTATGGATCCATGTGATCACGATATGGTGAAGTGGCAGCATACAGGTGTGAGGGATCCCGAGGTAAGGCAGGTTGAACAGCATCGCCACGTACGTTGGTTCTTTAGATTGATCAATCGCTTATGTTATGGCTCAAACTTCATGGATATGACTCTCACGCCCTTTTTACGTTACGTTATGTTATGCTCATGCCTCAGTATGTTACGATATATGATCTTGTACTAATATGAACAGTTTTAATGCCATGTTTTATGACCATTCACGCATGCATGTTTTAAAGTTATCTTACTATATGTATATTCTTGCATGCGATTTTATTATATGTACCTTGTTATTATTGTGATAGAGCATGCTGAGCCTTTAGGCTCACTAGGTTTAAATGGTACAGGTGATGACCCTGTTGATTTTATGTCGACCGAAGGTGAGAATCTCTGAGCGCCCTCGTAGCTGTACCCGGTGACCACTCTGACGTCTTCACTTATGCTATGGTACATTTTCATGAATTGGAACATTTTCAGTCATTTTATCATTTAGTTTCCGCAACTTTTACATACTCTGATTTCAAACAGCGTGGATGATTTAATGTTTTTTTTGAAGTATTATTTTGATACGTTTTAAAATAACGTTGAGAAAAATGTTTTAAAGGGGACGAGCCATACTTGTAAAGAATGTTTATTCCGCATTTTATTTAAAAAAAAATTCTAGAATCTGGTTCGTTTCAAGATCGTTTTCGCGTTCCCCAATTCCAATTATAAATTCATTCTTGTAAATATTGCAAATGGAATTAGGAAAATGACAAGAATATCCATCACTATCAAGTATAGAAACGGAAATAATGTTCTTTATTAATTCAAGAACAAACAAAACATCTTCCAATAACAACTTAAAATTTCAATGTAGAAATAAATGCACATCCCCTATCGCTATTGTCGCAACCCTTGATCCGTTTCCCAGCCTTAAGTGGGTCTCACCCACCCTAAGACCCCGAATTTTTGTCATTACCTGCAAGTCATTGCAGATATGAGATCCACATCCGGTATCAAGTACTCAAGAAGTCGAGTTAAGAGACATATTTATTTCACTGTAGAATATACCTTTCACAGTTCACAGCTGCTCGAGGTAATCCCGACAGTTTCTCCTCCAATGTCCAGGCTTCTGGCAATGGTGGCAAACATCCTCATACTTGTTTGGCTTAGGATCCCTTGCCTTGAGCTTCTAGTTGGATTTATCCTCCTTCGCAGGGTTAGAACGCTTCTTACCCTTGCGTTTGGGCATCTTCTTTGCAGATGAAGAAGATCCCAAAAGGAGGGCGGGCTTGTCCTTCTTCATGGTTCCTTCAAACACTACAAGTATGTTCACCAACTCTTTAAGGGTGACACCAGCTTGTTCATGTTGAGTTGACCACAAATAGGTCGAATGCAGTAGGAAGGGAGAGGAGAAGCAAATCCACAGACAGTTCATGTGGAAGCAAGAGCTCGAGGCCCACCAACTTTTCAATGAGACCAATCATACTGACCCCATGCTAGTGGACCGAAGTCCCTTCGCGCATGCGTCCCGTCATAAGCTCCTTGACAGTTGTCAACCTCTCAGCCCGAGAGTTCTCCCCATACAGATCTTTGAGGTGAAGTTGTAAGTCAGCATCATACCACATCTCCTTGAATCGCCACTACAATTCATTGGACATAGATGCCATTATATAGCACCGTGCTTTGAGCTCATCGTCCCACCATTTCTATAATTTTTCCAGCTCCTCAGGACTGGCATTACCAGGGGCCTCCTCCGGAGGGCTCTTCTCTAGCTTGTAGAGAAGCTTCTCCGGAGCCAAAACAGTCTAGAGGTTGCGCAACCAATCCAGGTAGTTAGCACCAGTAAATTTGTTGCTATCCTGTATAGCAGAAAGTGGATTTTTAATCGAAGACATATTTGATAGCAGTTTATACTGAAAGAACAAACAGACATGCATTACAGACTATTTATGAAAAACTCTAAGACATAAAACAAGTTCATTTAGTTTTATGAATTGCCCTTTAACAATTTCACCACCCTCTAATGAAATCGGGAAAGCCAGTTTCCTTAGTGGGTACATAGAGTCCAATCAAGAAATCAAGGTCTCGAATAATATCATCCAACCATGATCCTAAAAAGGTAGAGCCCAATTGCAATAGGTGCAACCTCCATGTATTTACCTCACGTCCAGTAAGGACCCAATATATGACACCGATTACTATCATGTGTCAATACGATCCATCAAGGTTTAGTTGTAATGGACGATCGCCATAACGTCCCCAGTAATATGAGCCAATGTCATGGGAGTTCCATCCAACTCACAACAAGTGTCAATGGCGTGCACGGATTTTCGGCACACAGAACCCCCATAATAATATGAGCCGGGCTATGTATGCGGATAGCATTGACGTACACCCATTGTTGACGGAAGGTACAAAATTTTTAACATTATTTAATTCACTTAGCTTTATGATCTTTTCGAATAAACTTTTGTTTTATGATCAATTTAGAAACCATGGACTAACATTCTCTAAAAGTGTTTCCAGGTTATTGGAGGGCTAAGGGCCACTTAAAAACTAACTTCATAAGACAAAGCAATTCCCCTCAGTGAACCCAGCCGGAACAAGCCATTTTAAGCCGGTCTATGAAGAACTCTCATAGATTACGTTTCACATTGCCTCACAATTATCAATAAACTAAGTTCTTTAAATATAATCATAAAACTTTAATCTTGATATAAATTTTAAATCAAATTTAAAATGAGGGATTTTAGTTTTAAAATTTGGTCTCAATAATTTTAAATCAAATTTAAAATTTTCAGATTCAACATATATATATCACATATATGACATGGATGATCGATAACCGAGAGCTATGCAATATGTGGTTGCCAATCACGGATCAAGGTCCAATCCTAGGTGATATGTAATATGCAAATACAATCATATAAAATATGCTTCCAGTTTTACATGTCTTCGGTGTCAGGCCCGGTGCGCTAATACATCGATTAAACACAATTAATGCTGAAGCAATAAAATCATGGGCTAAAAATATTTGTTTTAGCCTGAACAATAATCAATTCTTCAAAATTCTATCGTTCTCAAAATCCAAATACAAATCAACAGGTAGTCAAACATAAACAGATCCCAAAATACAATATTACTCAGGGCATCCCCTGGTACAATACATAATATAAATAACTGGGACTCAGAACGGGGATCTACCAGCTGTCGTGATAGGATAAATATGGCACGAAAACAGCCCTAGGAGTTCACAAGGGAGGGGGGGGGGGTTGAATGAACTCCTTGGTATTTTTAAATTTCGAAACCATTTAAAATAATTTTACAAGCACCCGCTTAACTTAAGTTCGAGTTACCAGACTTAAGGTATCTCAGTTTTAAAGGCTGATTTCTCGGTTAACAAAAATGTGCAGAAAGAAACTGATTAATCAGTGAACAGTGTAAACAATAAATAATGCGTATGTAACGAGTTAAGGGACAGAGAATTTGTTTCTGGAAGTTCGGATACAAATATCATATGTCTCCCATTCTTCCTTTTTCAGTAAGGAGACACTATAAGATTTGATGATTTACAGCCCTTCTGCAAACACCCAGTCACCGAGCCTCGCTCAAGGTGAACTCCTAGAAACTCCACAAACAATCACGCAGACGCAGCTGCTGGTTTTACAACACTTAGAATGACATTTTTCAAGCGGCTTTATGACAGCGCGTTTGTTACAGACTCAATAGTGAATACAACGATGGAATACAAATCTATTGGCTGCTGTAAATCTCGAAGGTAATATCTATGAAGATCAACGATGAGGTTCTCGAGATGGGTTACTGGACTTGAATAATATTTCTATGAATATCCAGTAACTGTTCGAGCTGTTTTTGAAAGATACTATAGAATTCTTGAAAAGCTCGTGAGAAGTTAAGACAGTGAATAATAGCTTGAATGCTGGCAAAGAGAAGAGTGGAGAGCGAGAGCTTCTTCAACTCAAAATCTGGCTATTTATAGTCTTCGTTCTCAACGGTCATTAATTTCAAAGGAAACAAAATCCCCTTTTGAATTTCTGTCAATTGCACGCCGCAAATTCTGCTCCACCAAAAGGCAAATCGCTCTTCGACAGAGAAAAATTTGCGTCTATCCATTTTTGTGCAAACACCGTAAACCGTTCTATGATATTGTGTACTATTTACCCAGAATAGTACTGATATTGTCTCTTTAATCCTAGGCAAATGTACGATTCAATTCAACTTTGATTTTGAATATTGATATCGTTTGAATTGATTCGTAGTCTGCGCCTGAAATTTCTCTTTGTAAATTAGCTCTTTCCTTCACAAAGAAGATGACTATCTTGCACCTGATTGAATACGCAGTTGTTTCAGTTGAAAGATAATGACAATAAAGTGTTTGCAACGGCTGATATCTTCAACGCCTGAAAGTTAACCAACGCCTGAATTCTAGCGTATAACAAGACGCTGTCGTTTTAACTTATTTAAAACGACGTAGTTTTGCAACTTGTCAATATCCACTCTGTCGTCTGAAAGGTTGCGTCTGATATTAAATCAACACCTGAATCCTTGCATAACTCATCGTCTGAATTCTAGCGCTAATCAAAACGCTGCGTATCAACATACTCAAACGACGTAGTTTTGCTACACTCAAATATTTGTGTCTGAAATCTATTCAACTGTAGTCAACGTCTGAAATATCCTTCTAAGAGAAGTACCTTGCGTCTGAATATCCAACTGTTGAAATCCAACCAACGACTAATTCAACAGCACTGTAGCCAACTACTGAGAATAAATACCCAACTGCTGAATTGAATGCCAGAGTCTGATTGCATAACCTTTGATCAACGTCTGAATTGCAACTACTGCTGACATAAGAACCTGAAACCAGAAACTGATAACCTGAGAGATTTCAACATCTGAAATAATATTCTATCAACTGAATGCTTCAACTCAACTTCGGAAATAATCCCGAATACCAACATCCTAATTATCCTGACTTCTGAATATAGTTTCCTGTTAATTGCAACGGCTGATTGTCCAGTAGTTACTTTGCTTCAATACTTGTATTATTTTGTTATCACCAAAACTATAAATTTTATCCTAACATGTCACTCCACTCAAACCAGCTGGGTTACCTGCAGATCCTGCAAAGGCCAACACAGACCCAAGCATCCCAAGAACAGGGAAAACAAAAGAGGTCAAACCTCAGTACGAAGAGCACAAATCAAGCATCAATCGTATCAGGCATGCAATATTTCAAACGTGCAATGCATAAGGGCTACCAAGAATCATCGTAGAACAAAGTACAATGACTCAGCTGTGCAGAAATCATCATCATCATCTTGTTATCTTCAGGTGCGACAACTCAGCCGACCATCACAGGGTAGTGGTATTAAGATAAAATTTATAAGTTTTGGTGATAACAAAAATAAGATAAGAACTGAATCTTAGTAATCAGATCTGGACAATCAGTTATCATGGTTAACAGTAAGCACTCTCGGATCCGAAAGCTTTGGAAACAGTTGTCTCAGATTTTTGGTATCGGGTTGGATATTTTGTTTCAGAGACGCAGATTTGATTATTCAGAACTGTGGAGATATTCGGATTTCAGTTATCAGCCTATCAGATTCGAGTATTCAAGAATATTTTAAATGTCGGTTCAGGAATTCAAATTGAGGGTATTCAGATTTGATTCAAAGGATACAGTGACAGATCCGGGTATGTATTCAGTAAGTATATTTCAGATTCAAGTATATGCATATAAGATGTGAATAGACTGCACAGGGCTCTTCAGAATTCAGACTTGATAGAGTCAGTAGAGTAGTAAAATATTCAGATGTGACAGCGTTAACAGTACAAAGGGGGATATCTCAGATGTGATAACTCTACGTGTAAGGAGACAGTTTAGATATTCACAAAGGGAAAGAGAGCAGTACTCAGATGTCAGTACTACAACAGATGTGAGCTTCAACTTCTTCAGACGTTATCAGATTACTTGAGAGAACTGCAACGGTCAAAATTGAATTAAGGAAACAAGATCGAAGCTATTTTGAGCAAAATCGTGCATTACGTAGAATGATTGATACGCTGGTTACCCGGTTTGGTAAACAAGTATCAAGCTATGACAGAGCAGTTTACCTTGTGCATAGCGCTAATGGAGATTCGATGAAGGGATTCGTATCTACTGACCGTTGAGATTGGAGAGTATAAATAGATGAAGACTTCAAACAGAGAAGTTGCTCCGTGAATCGTTAAACTCTCGCTCGATTTCATCTTACACTCTCAAGCTCTGAATCTCTGGGACTATTCAAGCGCAAAATTTCTCAAAGTTCCAGTTGTCAAAATCTCGAAGAACATCCCGTTTTTCTTAATTGTTTTATCTTCGAGATACTTACAACACACAAAACACTGTATTCACTGTATTGTTTAGATTGAGTCTGTAACGAACTGGTTGTGTTAAGCATCTCGAAAAATCAAGTTGTTGTAATTCAGCAGTTGTGTCTACATGTATTGGTGATTGCTAGGAGTTCACTCGGAGTGAGGCTCGGTGATCGGGTGTCTACAACGTCTGTACACATCAAAGTCTTCTAGTGGAACCTTCTTGCAAAGGAAGAAGGGGAGACGTAGGCTCTTCAGATCCGAACTTCAAAAAATTAATCCTTATCCCTGAACTTTTACTTATCGCAGTTATTTACTTATACTGTTCACTGATTAATCGGCTTATTTCTGCATATTTCTTTGTTAGTCGAGAAATCAGATTTGGAACTGGGATACCTCAGATCTGGTAACACCGATCCGAGTTAAGATAGGCTCTTGTAAAATTGGTTTTAAGGTTTCGAAAAATTAAAATCCAAGGAGTTCATTCAACCCCCCCTTCTGAACTCCTAGGCCTGTTTTCGATCCTAATTGATCCTATCAATTGGTATCAGAGCATGTTCATCTCAGTTATTGAATAGTTTGTCGTTTACGCTTTATATATTTCAATATGTCTACCTCACATAACAAGATTCCTATGTTTTCGAAGGAAGACTATGACGATTGGAAGATGCAAGCGGACTAGGCAGCGCAAGATGATGATATATGGTCGGTTATCACAGATGGACCCATATAGATAATGAAGGCCAACACTGCGATAGCCATATCTGATGGAGCACCGGAATGGATAGAGAAGAGAAGATACGAGTATACTATTGAGGAGAAAAAGAAGGCGAACTTGGATAATGTGGCCAGGGACATTCTGTACAAGAAGCTGGATAAAAACATGTTAAGCAAAATCAAAACCTGTACCACAGCAAAGTAGATTTTGGAAAAGCTTACACAGATCTGCGAGGGCAATGATGAAACCAAGGAGAACAAACTAACTGTAGCCCAGCAGAAGTACGAGTCCATGAAGATGCGAGACGGAGAAACAATGGCTGAGTTCGATGAGCGCTTCAGTGCTGTGGTGATAGAGCTTACAAGTTTGGACATGGAATACATCGAACGAGAGTTGGCACTTTAAGTGATTCGAGCGCTGCCCAGGGAGTGGGATGTCAAGACGTTGGCTATGCGAGAGTCTAAGGATCTAAACAAGTTGAAGCTGCATGATCTGTTTGCGAACCTGAAGGCGTATGAATTTGAGTTAGAAACCAGATCTGAGGCAGGACCGTCGAAATCACAACCAACTAAGGCGTTAGCGGCAACGACATCTAAACAGTGCTCAACGAGCAAATCCGCCAAACAACTAAGCAATGACGCAATTTCCCTCTTCGTTAAGAAGTTTGGGAAATACCTGAAAAATGTTATAACCCTTCTTTCTCTTATAATAATACAAACAAATCTGAAATGATTTCAACTGATATGAATTGTTTTAATTGTGGTCGTCCATGGCACTTTCCAGCAGATTGCAACAGGCCAAAGAATGATGAAAACAAGAAGGATGACTGAACTAAGAAGGATGATAGGAGATACAAGGAAAGAAGAAGAACAATATCTAACAAGAGGCCCAAACGAAAGAATGATCGTAAAGTACTTGTTGCAGAGGAGAGCAACAAGAACTTGCAGATTCAGATTCCGACACCTCATCAAGCATTTCCTCGTCAAGCGATAGTGAGAAGGAAGAAGTCCATTGCCTAATGGCCAACCAATCTACGGAAGATGAGGTATTCGATTTCTCAAACATTGAATTTACACGAGAGGACATAATTAATGCACCAAATGAAATGGTCCAAGAGTACCGAAAGCTTTCTCAAACATTCGAGGAAGTCAAAGCTGAAAACATGGATTTGAAAAATAGTTCAGTTGAGCCAAGCATAACCCAACTTGGGGAAACTGATAGTTTACAAATCGAGTTAAGTAAGCTGAAGGCTGAGAATGAAGTTTTGAGATTAAAGTCCTGTGAGCTCACATCTGAGAACGAAAGATTAAATCTAGTGATGAGCTCCTCGACTCAGTCTTCTGTTTCTCTGAGCAAGCTGCATGATATTCAAAAGCCATTGAATTACAAATCTGGCTTGGGTTTCAATGTTGGTGAAAGCAGCTCCGGAGAAACCAGTACTCAATCAGATCTGGCCTATGACAAGTTCAAAAAGATGAATTTTGTCAAAGCCAGTTTGATACACGATACATATGAGTCGGTAAAGTATGATGGCCAGACCTCTGGGAAACTGAACCAAAAGGGCAAAGCTGGTATCTGATATATCATACCTAAAAATTTTAAGCCAAGATGGTTAAAGAACATACTTGATAAAGAGAAAGCGAGAGCTGGCTCTAAGTCGTTTGTTCCCAACCAGTCCAGGTGGAGTTCTACGAAGGTCAAATTTGTTTGGAGAAAGGTTCAGCCCCGATGAGATCTGAATGGTCCCCACAGATCTCATCATATTTCTGCACACACCCTTATGGACTTTCATACAAGGAACACTGTTAAAGTAATTCAAGTATGGGTCGGTAATCCGATCTAGACCCAAGTAATTGGGTACCAAAATCTGTTTTCATGATTACAGGGTAAGAGGTAAAAAGCTGCAGATGAGTCGATCATATGGTACCTGGATAGCGGCTGTGCACGTCACATGACAGGAGACCCAAAGCTGCTATCAGATGTGACACCTCACAAAGGAGCAAAATCATTTTTGGAGATAACTCACATGGTAACACTATGGGTAAGGGTATGCTTACCCATGGTAACATTTCAATATCTGATATTTTAGTTGTTGAAAATTTGTGCTATAATTTAATTATTATAAGTCATCTGTGTGACAAGGGTTACATAGTTAGCTTTCAAAAGCACACTTCGACAGTTCAGAGTCCAGATGGTCTGACTGTATTGTTAGGTAAAAGATCGGGGAATACCTACATCATCAATTGGTCAGAGCAGATGGGATCTTAACAGATCTGCCTAGAAGCTGAATCCATGAGCTGGTTGTGGCATCAGCGAATGAACCATATGAACTTCAAAACACTTGCCAAATTAAGTCAGCATGAACCGGTCTCTGTTATTCCCAAAATCAAATTTTCTATGGACAAGATCAGTGCCGCATGTCAGCTTGGTAAAAAAATCCGTTCTACTTTTAAAAATAAAGGCGGTAAACGTTCTTCTCGAAGCCTAGAGCTTTTACATATGGATCTTTTTGTCCTACGTAACGAGCTTAGGGGGAACGAATTACACCCTAGTTGTTGTGGATGATTTTACAAAATTCACTTGGGTGCTATTTTTAAAATAAAAATCTGATACCGCTGACCAGCTGATTCGGTTTTTAAAACGTTTACAAGATGACAAATCTTGTACAGTCAACCGGATAAGAAGTCTTCTCGAAGCCTAGAGCTTTTACATATGGATCTTTTTGTCCTACGTAACGAGCTTAGGGGGAACGAATTACACCCTAGTTGTTGTGGATGATTTTACAAAATTCACTTGGGTGCTATTTTTAAAATAAAAATCTGATACCGCTGACCAGCTGATTCGGTTTTTAAAACGTTTACAAGATGACAAATCTTGTACAGTCAACCGGATAAGAAGTGATCGTTGTACCGAGTTTTTAAATCAAAATTTATCTTCTTATCTGGATGACATTGGGATAAAGCATGAGCTTTCTGAAGCTAGAAATCCTCAACCGAACGGGCTGGTTGAGAGGAGAAATCGTACTTTAAAAGAAGCTGCTAGATCTATGACTGCTTATTCTGGAATTTCACAAAAATTATGGGCAGAAGCAGTTAACACAGCCTGCTACACTCAAAACAGATCTATGATTAATAAGTTGCACGGCAAAACCTCATATGAGATCTGGAGTGGCAAGAAACCTGACATTTCATATTTCAGGGTATTTGGGTGCAGATGTTTCATTCACAATAACGGTAAGAAACACCTAACAACTTTCGATGCCAAATCTGATGCAGGTCTATTCCTAGGGTATTCAGCTGTGAGCAAGGCCTATAGAGTGTTCAACAATCGAATTCTGATAGTCAAAGAATCAGCACATGTGGTGTTTGACGAAAACAGCTTTGGCTC
The DNA here is from genome assembly GCA_001598015.1 of Dorcoceras hygrometricum. Taxonomy (NCBI): domain Eukaryota; kingdom Viridiplantae; phylum Streptophyta; class Magnoliopsida; order Lamiales; family Gesneriaceae; genus Dorcoceras; species Dorcoceras hygrometricum. Next base: position 273,883 of record KV011187.1, on the reverse strand, counting down.
AAATTCAGCTGCGAGCTTACATGAGTTGTGCTCACGTCTGCAATCAACCATCCTTGATTAATCAGATGACGAAGTGCCACAACAAAGACATGCAGATGATCCTCAACCAGATTTGGACACCACACATGAAAACGAACAAGAAGATCTGACAGGTAACCAAGTAGTCAATGATTTGACTAACATTGATCAACAGGAACGGATCTCGAAAAGTGTGCCAGATGCTGGATACCGACCAATCAATGCTGAAGATGGTAGAAAAGCAGGGTCTACAGTACATCGTTCGACATCTGACACACTAGATTCTAACACGTCTCATCAATTGGTGTCCGACTCAAATCTGGAACAAATAATTCATCAATTAGAGTCACATAATCCAGATCTAGACAACCAATTGAACATGCAAGTAGAATAGGGAGCAAATCCAATCGGATCTGATCTTTGGTGGAATAGAAATCATACACCCGAGCAGATCATAGGTAACATTCATTCTCCTGTTCGCACACGAAGCCAGCTCATGCATGATCAATTTTATTCAGCATTCATTTCGCACATAGAACCAAAGTTGATAGAAGAAGCCTTAGCTGACCCAATATGGATAGATGCAATGCAAGAAGAACTCAATCAATTTAAGAGAAACAATGTATGGAAACTTGTACATAGACCTAATAATCATTCAGTAATAAGTACTAAATGGGTATTTAGGAATAAACTGAATGAAGATGGTGTAGTAACTAGAAACAAACCTAGGCTGGTAGCACAAAGATTTAGTCAAATGGAAGGCATAGATTTCGATGAGACCTTTTCACCAGTAGCTAGACTAGAAGCCATCCGCATGTTTCTTGCTTATGCTTCATTTAAATACTTTAAGGTCTTTCAAATGGATGTTAGGAGTGCATTTATTAATGGCATCCTAACAGAGAAAGTGTATGTTGCACAACCTCCTGGCTTCGTAAATCATACATATCCAGATCACGTTTACAAACTGGATAAAACTCTATATGGGTTGAAGCAAGAACCCAGAGCTTGGCATGATACACTGTCAAAATTTCTTATCGAGCTTTATTTTACAATAGGCACTGTTGACAAGACTTTTTTTAAATATGTTAAATCTGATCATATCCTGTTAGTCCAAATATATGTTGATGATATTATTTTTGGGTCAACTAACCCCAAGCTATGCCAGAAATTTTCTAAGTTGATGCAGGCGAAATTCAAGATGAGCATGATGGGTGAGTTGACGTTCTTTCTGGAATTACAAGTGAGACAGCTTGACAATGGGATCTTCATTAATCAAGAAAAATACACAAAAGAACTGCTGAAGAAATATCCTGTTAGTCCAAATATATGTTGATGATATATTTTTGGGTCAATAACCCCAAGCTATGCCAGAAATTTTCTAAGTTGATGCAGGCGAAATTCAAGATGAGCATGATGGGTGAGTTGACGTTCTTTCTGGAATTACAAGTGAGACAGCTTGACAATGGGATCTTCATTAATCAAGAAAAATACACAAAAGAACTGCTGAAGAAATTTTACATGGATAATTGCTCAGCAGCAGCGACCCCAATGAGCTCTTGTATCAAATTAGATAAAGTTGAAGCTGGAACTGCCATAGAGGTATCATTGTATCGCGGTATAATTGGCTCTTTGCTTTACCTAACTTCTAGCAGACTAGACATCATGTTTGCTGTCTGTATGTGTGCTAGATTTCAAGAAGAGCCTAAACAATCACATTACATTGCAGTGAAAATAATTTTAAAATATTTAAAAGTAACTTCCAATGTGGGTCTTTGGTATCCAAAGACTCCATCTTTCAACTAAACGGTTATAGTGATGCAGAATACGCATGATGCAGGATTGATCGGCAAAGCACAAGTGGGACTTGTCAATTCTTAGGAGATCGATTGATTTCGTGGTTTAGTAACAAGCAGACGTCAATCGCCACATCCACAGCTGAAGCGGAGTACTTAGCGGCTGGAAGCTGCTGTGCTCAGATCTTATGGATTCAACATCAGCTCAAGGACTATGGCATTGATGCTTCCGAAGCTCCTATTCTCTATGACAACACCAGTGCCATCACGATCACCCAGAATCCTGTGCTGTACTAAAGAACAAAGCATATCGACATCAGGCATCATCTCATAAGAGATCATGTGCTCAAGAAGGACGTCGGCTGGAGTATGTGTCGACTGACCAGCAAGTAGCTGACATCTTCACTAAGCCTCTTCCAGACGCTAAGTTCTTATTTCAGAAACATTCTTGGTCTCTTAGAATTGCCTTGATCTGTTGTGCTAACACTTTGCAGGTTGAACTGCTATCGTGTTTTTCAGATCTGAGTCTATTGTTCAGGGGGAACGTAGATTTTTCAGATCTAGTAAACGCTCAGACTTGGGAGGACCTCAGCTTTAGGGGGAACATCAGATCTGAATTGATAAGTACTGAGTCAGCTGAATGCATGAAATCTCAACCTACTAAGATTTAGCGCATATACAGATGATTCTTATAAGTGGTCAGATCTGGTAGTTTCTCAACTGATATCAATCCGTGTAGTTTTCAAGGCTGTGACGTAATTATAAAATGGCTCTCGTTTTTCACCTTTTACCCTTTTGGTTAAAATTTTCAAAATGATTGCAAAAATCTTTCCAAAATGATTTTGAAAATCTTTCCAAAATCTTTATCGCGCCATCGGATGACTGACACGTGTTGTCATCATGCGAAACGTCACATCCACATGGTAAAATGAACCGTTTCATCTTCCGATTCACTTTCCCTAATTATATTACATTGCTTCGATTACTCTAACCCTTACTTTGTGAAATATACTATCTTGCTTTATCGTGCTCTTGCTTCCAGTGTTTACTTTTGCAGAAAATCTGTCCTTCGGCGTCTTCATCTCGTATCAACCTATCAGCAATGGCCTCCGCACTGATCAACAACACCATTCAGGATTACTTTTCCTCTATTCTAGGAATGGAACACGAGGGGATGGTCTCTATGTTCGAAGCCCTGTTGGCATCTGGCCTCAGTGGGTTTCTGGGATGTTCATCGGCCATATAAGAAGCCGCTCTGGTGGAGTTCTTCCAAAATTCTTCAGTCCGGGATGGTATGGTTGTGAGTACAGTACAAGGGAAACCAGTCACTATTTCAGAAGAAATGTTTGCTGGCACCTTTGAGTTACCGTTGGAAGGGCTGACTGATTTGCATGAGGTACCGCAGGATCTGGTTCTTGAAGCAAGGCGTGCTTTCTCATATGATGGTAAACTTTTTAGCACATCTTGTAAGAAGAGGGGATGGCGTTTGAGTTTCGCCTGCTGAATGATATTCTGGTGACATCTGTGATTGTGAAGGCCGGGTCATTCGATGTTGTGACCCATGAAAGGTTCTTGATGATTTCTGCTATTTTTGGGGGCGTTTCTATCAACTGGGGAAGACTATTGTTTAACATTTTCAAGGATATGGTGACTCCCGCGACGAGGCAAGCCAGAGGATATGCGATGCAGATATGTGTTCTGTTGAAAAATTCCCCAGATTTGGAGCTGGGAGAATCAAAAGAGTTTCCACCTCTGAAGATTCTAACTGCCAAAACTGTTGGCACGTATATTGCCAAAAACAAGAATATTTATGTTGATGAGGATGAGCCAGTAGTGGAGAAACCAGTGGATAAAAATAAGGCAGTGTCTAAGAAGAGACCTGCTTCTACCGTTGAAACACCAGTTGTTAAGAGGAAGAGGACAACTGGGAAAGCTACTCCCGCAGCAACAAGTTTGGCGCTTGTGACAGTAGCGCAAGAGGCTGTCCCTATCCAAATGATATCAGTTGTGACCCCTCCTGCTCCTAAACGCAAAGCACCGAAGAGGAGGTTGAAGCTGCCAGCAGGTTCTGATGATGAAATTGTTGAAAAAGAACCAGCTGTGGAGAGTGTTGTAGAGAAACAGAGGGAAAAGACAACTGCTTGATGAAGTGGATAAAATTATTGATCAAACAGCGCAAATGGAAACAGATATGGAGGAACCGTCGTTAACCAGATCTGATGATATAATAGTTTATATATCTAAGCGCTCGATTGCTGTCAATGATGAAGATGATAATCTTGATGGAGCTGAAAATGAAATTTCTAGGAAAATGGCATCTTTTACTGCACTGAAACAGTTTCTTAAAGAGCCTTTGAGATCTGGGGAGGATGACTACATGTCTGGGTCTAAGCAACCAAGTAAGATAATTGAGCCTACAGCCGCATAGCAGGACAAGGAGATCGAGCCAGTGGCTACTGATGATTTGAGTCTGGCAAAGAGTGTTGCGACAATGACGGAATCGGAGGACACAGAGCCCTTGAACAAGGTTCTGGAACTTACAGATGGATCAAAATATGATGAAGAGTCCATGTCCATTGAGGATATTCTGAAACAAATCCCAGAGGGGATGATGCTGCCATCCTTGACAGCTGCAGAGCCTACACGAATAAAATTCGGACTTGGCATTGAGATCCCAGGAGTTAGTGTAGAGGATTGGTACAAGGCCAGTATCCCTCGGATTGCTACACCAGACAAGAAGAAGGCGCCTCTTGTTGAGGATGAAATAAAAGGGCACTCGACCCGGCAGATGTTCAGTTTAATCTGTGCAGATATAGATTTCCTTGTATAGCTTAGAGATAAGGTAATAGCAGATGTTTTCTCATTCTACAGAGAGATGCTTCTGAGAAAATTTTTTGAAGCCATCGACAAAACTTCAAAGCCGGTCAACCCATGACAGCCATTGATCTTCAGATCATAGCCTTGCTCTCTAATGCTCATCTCGTTGCATTCGAGACATTATAGACTCAGATGAGAATACATGGCTTGAAGTGGTAACGGATATGTAGTTCAAGACTGTTTGAAGGAGAAAAGCGAGACCATGGTGCAGTGATTGCCCGATCAAATACAAGCAATATGTCTTTGTGCTGGATTCGAAACAAGACCTTGGTTGACGGGTTCTGGCTCCTCCATGACGGAAATGATTTTTGGCAGCGCCTCCCCACGCAGGCTGTCTCTCTCGAATTGGACTTACCATCTCAACGGAAATTCGATGATACTTTTTCCCCAGTCAGTTAATTCTTCAAGCTGCTTCGCAAACGATGGGCTGACGTATGTACAGAAGTTGCACAGTTTTCACTTTTGGTCGTTTGCAACCAGTTGGTTTGCATAATTTTTTGTAGAGATATTGTTGCATTTGGTACAGTGGTAGATATAGAAGTAGATCCGGCTGATTTTGTTGGAGTTTTTTTCCGTGGTATAGATGTAAATATGATTCCCAGATTCGAGTTCTAGCTCCAACCAACCAGATCCTATCTCTCTAGATGACAGTGTTTCTCAGCGTCACCTGGATACGGCTTTGATAACTTCAGATGTGACAGCTTTAACAGTACAAAGGGGGATATCTCAGATGTGATAACTCTACGTGTAGGGAGACAGATTAGATATTCACAAAGGGAATGAGAGCAGTACTCAGATGTCAGTACTACAAACAGATGTGAGCTTCAAATTCATCAGATGTTATCAGTTTACTTGAGAGAAATGCAACGGTCAAAAAAACAAGATCGAAGCTATTTTCAATCGTGCATTACGCAGAATGATTGAGAGGTTGGTTACCCAGTTTGGTAAACAAGTCAATCAAGCTATGACAACGCAGTTTACCTTGTGCATAGCGCTAATGGAGATTCGATGAAGGGATTCGTATCTACTGACCGTTGAGATTAGAGAGTAGAAATAGATGAAGACTTCAAACAGAGAAGTTTCTCCGTGAATCGTTAAACTCTCGCTCGATTTCATCTTACACTCTCAAGCTCTGAATATCTGGGACTATTCAAGCGTTAATTTCTCAAAGTCCTAGTTGTCAAAATCTCGAATAACATCCCGTTGTTCTTAATTGTTTTATCTTCGAGATACTTACAGCACTCAAAACACTGTATTCACTATATTGTTTAGATTGAGTCTGTAACGAACTGGTTGTGTTAAGCAGTTCGAAAAATCAAGTTGTTTGTAATTTAGCAGTTGTATCTGCGTGTATTGGTTATAGCTAGGAGTTCACTTGGAGCGAGGCTCGGTGATCAGGTGTCTACAACATCTGTACACATCAAAATCTTCTGGTGGAACCTTCCTGCAAAGGAAGAAGGGGAGACGTAGGATCTTCAGATCCGAACTTCCAGAAAAAAATCCTTATCCCTACACTTTTACTTATCGCAGTTATTTACTTATACTATTCACTGATCAGTCGACTTATTTACGCACATTTTTTTTGGTTAGTCTAGAAATCAGATTTGGAATTGAGATACCTCAGATCTGGAAACACAGATCCGAGTTAAGCTAGGCGCTTGTAAAATCGTTTTTAAGGTTTCGAAAAATTTAAATCAAAGGAGTTCATTCAACCACCCTTCTGAACTCCTAGGCTTGTTTTCGATCCTAATTGATCATATCAAGTGGTATTCAGGCACGACAACTTAGCCGGCCACCACATCAAAAGAAACGTTGGACCTTTCAGGCACGACGGTTCAGCCGACCGATCACAACGCGCAAAGGGAAATCAGCTCTCAAGAGAATCAGGATCAATATGTATGCGTGAATGCCAAGCAGAATCATGCTTATATCAATGCATATAACTTACACGCACAAAAAACAGATTAGAGCAAATAATCAGCTTCATAAACAAACAGCGCACCGATCAGAGGCAATATAACACGAGAGAAATATCCCAAATCTGATATCAAAGCTGCTATAATCTAGCTCAATTCGTACATTTCAAATCTCAGTAGACAATACCTCAACAGATCTTACAAATTCAGGGCACCAGCAACCAGCTCAGGTCTGCTGCCTTAAAATCTCACGGCGAAGCTTAACTAAAGCTGCCTAGAAGATCAAATCTGTACAAGGTATCTAGCAATCAGCCCTTATCTAAGCTCAATAAGCCTACTGTCTACGGTCAAGAAACCCAGACCAGCCACAACTACTCAATGCAGGCTCAAACAGCTATAACGAAGCATAGAAAGAGAGGAATCACTTACTCAAAATCTCAAATCTGAAAGAAGGAACTATCGGCCTAAACTCGCGAAAATGTCGAACTCTGCAACATCTTCGCAACCTCTCTACATGTTGATCTAAAGCTCCAAACTGGTATCAATTGAAAGCCTAAGAGATGCGAACCCAGCGCCACCAGCCTTGCTCCAAACAGCGGCGTAAATCGATGGAAATCTCAAGAAATAGGGTTTTAATGAACAGTAAGGGTTAGCAAAGCTATCGGGAAGAAGAGAAGAAAATATCGGGTTCAAAAAATTACTCTAAGTTTTGATCGACACTTATATTTAAATCCCCAAGTCAAAGCTACAGTGAAAGTCAATCACCGACAAATTGAGATCTTAGCGTTATTCAAATCTGACTCCACTATCTCAAATATACCTTCGCTACGCTAAACACGCGCTACTTATCAAAACGGCGTCGCAAAGGAGTTTCTGTTCACTAACGCTAAACGACGTCGCGCGGCCTCCAAATCTGAAACCGATCCATGCACTAAGACCCGCTAACGCTCATCCAGATCTAGACAACTCTGAATCGTACTGATCTACACAGTACCGTTGACCAACTCTTGACTTCTCTTCGCTAACCAAATCTGTTTCCTCTCGCAACACCAAATCTGCCTATCACCCAAAACGACATCGTATCAATCGAACTCATCTAACGCCAAATCTGATATATACCAAACAACACCGCATCACTTATACTCAACCCGCGCACACCCGAGTAATCCAAAATGGCTTCGTTTCGCTTCCCGCTCATGTCAATTCACTCATAAGCGTGAGGAACAGATCTGGACACCTTGATCTTACTCAAATCTGATTCGTCAGCTCCAAATCGGAAAATTCGAAAATGACCAACAGAAAACCAATTCCTTCAAATCTTAAAACCTGAGGGTTAACGTTTCCATTAGCTAATCCTCGCCCAGATCTGATTAACTAATTAAATCAACATTAACCAATTTATTGTCCTCACATTCTCCCCCACTAAAAATGGATTTCGTCCTCGAAATCAACTTACGGCAACAGATCATAATCAAGTAAAAGCACCAGAAATCACCAAAACTAACACCAACAATCTTCCCAGCATAACTCAATGCTTAACAACACCACAAATCATGGGCACAAATCAATTTAAAACACAAAATCAACAAGCCATTAGTTACCTGGAATGCTACTTTCAACGCTCAAACAGATGAGGCCACTCCTATCTCATCTTTTCTTCGACTTCCCAGGTATCTTCCTCACGATCATGCTTGCTCCATTGGACCATCACCAACGGAATAACCTTATTTCTCAGCTGCTTCTCCTTCCTATCCAGAATCTGCACTGGATATTCGACATAGCTCAAGGTAGAATCCAGCTCTACTTCATCAGTCTTCAGCACATGGGATGGATCTGGATCATATTTCCTCAACATTGACACATGAAACACATCATGCATCGCTGCTAAATCATCAGGCAGCCTCAATCGATAAGCCAACTATCCGATCCTCTCAACAATCTCAAAGGGACCAACGAATCTAGGAGCCCATTTACCATTAAATCAGAATCTCGTCACGCTCTTGAATGGAGAAACTTTGAGAAATACTCGATCATCAACCTCAAATTCCAACAGCATATTTTATTAGAATAACTGGCATTTCGATCTTGAGCAGCTTTCATTCTACTTCGACTCAACTCAATCTGGTCCTCCATATGCTGCACAAATTCAGGAGTAGAAAATTTTTTCTCACAAATCTCTTCCCAGCAGATCAGTGATCTACACTTGCGACCATACATAGCTTCGAATGGAGCCATCCCGATAGTCACTTGGTAGCTGTTGTTATACGAAAATTCAACCAAGGATAAAGAATCCTTCCAGCCACCGTTGAAATCCAACACAACAGCTCGCAACATATCTTCTAAAATCTGTATGGTCCTCTCGGACTGGCCATCTGTTTGTGGGTGATAAGCGTTAATCATAACCAATCTTGAACCCATCGCTGCCTGCAAGTTCTTCCAAAATCAGGAAGTAAATCGTGGTTCTCTATCAGACACTATCGAAATAGGCACTCCATGCAATCTAACCACTGGTCAATATACAACTTCGCCATCTTCTTCATCGAACACCTCATATCATAGGGAATGAAATGGTGTGAATTTGAAAGTCTGTCAACAACAACCCAATTCGCATCACATCCCCTATTCGATCGAGGTAAATGAGTCACAAAATCCATGGCGATGTGCTCCCAACTCCATTGAGGAACATCTAAATTCTGTAGCAATCCATCGGGTTTCATCCTCTCAGCCTTGACCTACTGGCAATTCAAACATCGAGCTACTAATCCATAGATGTCATTCCTCATGTATTCCCACCAGAAGTGCGACTTCAAGGCATGGTACATCTTCTTCTCGCCCGGATGCACACTGTAACGGCTACAGTGGGACTCATTCAAGATAGTCTTTTTCAGATCGATCAGGTTCGGAACCACCAATCTACCACGGAATCTCAGACATCCATCAGAAGCAACGGAAAAACCCTTTGACTGACCACTCTGGGCTTTAATCTTCAACTCATGAATATACCGATCAGTCCTCTGTGCTGCTCTAATGTCTGCAACAATCTGTGGTTCTACCTGAATAGAAGAAACTATGAAATACTGATCACTTGGCTGAAAATGCCATCCAGAAGTCCCCAAGTCCTCGTGGACTTTGGATATACTCATCGACGTCAACATCGCAGGTTGAGATTTCCTACTCAAAGCATCTGCCACTAAGTTCATCCGTCCAGGCTGATACTAAATCTCACAGTCAAAATCCTTGAGCAACTCCATCCAACGACATTGCCTCATATTCATATCAGACTGAGTGAAGATATACTTGTTGGGAAAGCGGTGGCGGATCCGGATCCCACTTCCCGGGGCGCAGCGGAAGAACAAAAATTTGCCCGGAAAGTGTTCAATACATTAATACAAATCAACAAACCATTCATAGGGGGTTCTTTGATTGTTACCTTGTTGGCGTCTAGGCGCCTGGCTCCGACCAGTTTCACGAGGAAACCGGCACTTCAAACTGTAGGCGGCGGTAGATCCTCCAATCCGGTCCACGACCGGAATCGATCTTCCTCCGTCAATCCGCACTAGAAGATATGATGGATTTTACGTGGACGGAATCACCTCAGCATGACGACCGGAGCAAGTCCGATCAACGGGGCGGCGGCGCGTGGTGGCACGACGGCGGCGCGTGGCCGTGAGGTTTTGTGGAGAGGGGAGGGGCGGCCGACTTCAAGGAGTTGGAGACTAGGTTAAGTTGTGTGTTGTGTCATGATTAAGCCCTAACCATTTAATTAATAAAGATGGTAGATGGGCTTGAACCGGCCCATTGGACTTGGGTCAGGCCCAAGTCCTATATGAACATTCGGTTCATTTAAATCACCACGGTTCCATCATAACTCCGATCGAAGATCAGATCGGAAATCGACTCAGTTTCCAAAACTGAACATTATGATGCAAAAAACAATTTTTCAGATACCTAGTCCAAAATGACAGTTTTGCCCCTCAACAGTGGGAAATCGCAATTTGACCCCTGTTGACTTTTAGGAAATCGCACTCCCTAAAATCCTCTTCTTATGCTCAACACATTGAGCTCAGTTTCCGTGCGGGAATCACGAATTCGGTACTTGTGTGACCCTCAATGGTTCAGGGATACAGCTAGCCGTGGGCCCACAACCATCGTGGCTCCGAAATCATAATTCCGGACTTGCCCAACGGATCATGGTAAAGCGCCTAGCAACATCGCCCCATGATCCCCTAGGTATCACTGATAGTTCCTGCAAGAACCAGTTGGTCGTGGTTAGCGTACAGTACGGTCCTTTCAACACATATATCCCGATCAGATCAACGACCATTGGTAAATCGAGAGTCGCTAGAGATCTGATAGCTATGCATACATCTTGGAGATCGAATTGTGACATCGCGAGTGTTACTAGGTAAACCCATTTACCTAAACACTTCTAGTACTCTGGCCAGAGATATATACACTATTATCCCCTCAGAAGCATAGGATATCCACTCATGTAAGCGAGCGGTGAATCCTCGACAACGAAGCATCGACTCCTACATGCATCGGGATCTCACCCAATCCCGTCGCCTAATGACCCCAAGTGAGTCGGCAAACGAGTCAAAGCGAGACGCCTATCATGTAGAGTCTCAATGACGTTTTGAGTCGTGAGGACTAATCAGTACAACCAAGACCTCGGACTTATCCACTCGACAAATGGTAACCACTTGGAAAGTCCAAACGAGGGTAGTTCGATAGATCATCAGGTCACTATCTATCTGCATGCTCAGAACATCACAATTTTCCCTACCAATGAAACACGGTACTTAGCATCGCAGATACTAGTCTCAATCTCGGGCGGCCTTATCCTCATTTTGACGGCCCAATCGACTAGGAACGAGTTCAGAATACACAGTGACTATTAGATGTATTTCATGATAGCCGTCATACCCACTATCACATCTAACATACACTATGGCGCATTCTAGGTCTTTATCCAACACAATTGTAAACATTATATAATCATAATGAAGATAAAGAATGTCATGGTAAATGCGAATATCATATATAAAGATCGTTTCATACAAGAGTCTATAAACCCACACGCCACAAGTTGTCTAGTTGGGCATCTACTCTAACAATACTTCAAACTCTTGTGGTCCGTGTACACCACGAACTGCTCACCATACAAGTAATGACGTCAAATATTCAAGGCGAAAATAATGGCAGCCAACTCTAGATCATGAACGGGGTATCTCGTCTTATGGGGCTTCAATTGTCGAGACGCATAAGCTATCACTTGCCCGTTCAACATCAACACACAGTCCAACCATTTAGAGAAGCATCAGAGCACAATACAAAACTTTCAGAACCCGAAGGAAAAGCCAACTCAGGAGCAGTTGATAGGATCAATATGGATCGAAAACAGCTGTAGGAGTTCAGAAGGGGGGGGGGGTTGAATGAACTCCTTGAGATTTTAAATTTCAAAACCTTAAAACAATTTTTACAAGCGCCTCGCTTATCTAAATCCGTGTTACCAGATTTAAGGTATCTCAGTCCAAAAATTGATTTCTCGACTAACAGTAAATGTGCGGAAATAAGTTGATTAACCAGTGAAAAATGTAAATGCAAATACGATGCAAATAATTAAAAGTGCAAAGGTCAGAGTTTGTTTCTGGAAGTTCGGATATCAAATCCTACGTCTCCCATTCTTCCTTTAGGAAGGTATCACTAGAATAATTTGATGCACACAGCTTCTGTCTACACCCAGTCATCGAGCCACGCTCCAAGTGAACTCCTAGCTATCACCAATACACGTAGACGCAGCTGCTGTTTACAACTAGATTGGTTTTTCTTAAACGGCTTCACGTAGCACGTTTGTTACAGACTCAAATTTGAATAATACAATGAAGTACAATATAATGAGTGCTGTAAATCTTCTGGTTCTTATATCAACAAGAAATGTTTACAAAGGTAAACCAGAAGATATCTCGAAGGTAAAAACTATGGAGGCTTGAACTTGAAAGTTCTTCGAGATTGAGATTCTGGGACTTGGGATATTTTCGATTGAATACTTTTTTAAATCCTAGAGTGAGGAAGAAAGCTTTCTCAAATTAATATCACTGAGAGCACAAAACAGACTGTGAGAGTGACGACCAAGAGAGCCTTCTTCATTTGAAACTTCAGCTTTTTATACTCTTTGTCCACAACGGTTAGTAAAAGTAGCCAGTAAAATATTCTCCTCTGCATCGTATCGTACCATGAAAGGTAAACCGCGCTCGTCAGGGCTAAATTGTCTCATATACCAAAATGGGTAAACATCGTATAAATCACTCTGCGTACTATGTACCTTTACACTAAATAGTTCTGGCTTTGTCTCCTTAATTCCAGGCATTTGTACGATTCCGTTACAAGTGTGTTCGTAACTTACAGCTGAAAGCTCTTTACGTTAAACAGTTCTTTCTCCCTTGAAGTAAATAGCTCTCTATATATATCATATCTGAGAAAAATCGCTGCTTGTGTATTAGTAACTATGTCACATCTCAATACATAGAGACATCTGAATGCTTGCAACATCTGAATACTTGCGACTTCTGAATACTTGTAACATTGAGTATAACAACTAAAATACTGTCCCGATATCTGAATGCTCCGTTGCTTAAATAACCCGATATCTAAATAGTTGATCTAAATACCAGAATCTGATTCCGTAGCCTTTTAATCAACATATGAATACTCAATATGTGAACTACTGTCTCGAGAGCTGAATATACTTTTCTCCAACAACGTAACTGATAACTGCGACGTCTGTTTGTCCAGATTGTTTCCTTAAATCCAGTTCTTGTCTTATTTTTGTCATCACCAAAACTTATAAATTTTATCTTAACAGCAGTAGTCAACTTCTCCTTGAGCAACTGGAAACTCGACTCACACTCATCAGTGCAGACAAATTTCCTATCTTTATGGGTCAACTGAGTCATCGGCCTGGCTATCGAAGAAAAATTCTCGATGAAACGTCTATAGTAGCCAGTCAATCCTAAGAAACTACGGATCTTGGAAACATTCCTAGGTCGTTCCCAGTTAAGAACTGCTTCGACCTTACTCGGATCCATAGAAATACGTTGTGCTAAAATGACATGACCCAAAAGACCACATTATCCAACCAGAATTCACACTTGCTGAACTTCGCATACAGCTGTGAGTCTCTCAGTTTCTGCAAAACCAATCTCAAATGCTCTTTATGCTCTCTGTAGCTCCTCGAATACACCAGAATGTCATCTATGAAGACAATTAAAAAGCGATCGATATACTCACTGAAAATGCGATTCATCAATCCATGAAGACAGCAGGAGCATTCGTCAATCCAAACGGCATCACCAAAACTCATTATGCCCGTATCTCGTCCTAAAATCCGTCTTCGCCAAATCAGCGTCTCTAATCCGCAACTGATGATAACCAGATCGCAGATCAATCTTAGAGTATACTGCAGATCACTGCAACTGATCGAACAAGTCATAAATCCCAGGCAAAGGGTACTTGTTCTTGTTCGTGGCTTTATTCAACTGCAGAAAATAAACACACATCCTCATAGATCCATCCTTCTTCTTCACGAAAAGAATCCGAGCTCCCCAAGGTGACATATCGGTCTAATGAAGCCTTTCTCCAAAAGATCACGCAACTGATCCTTGAGTTCCTTCAACTCAGCTGGAGCCAACCGATACGGAGCTCTAGAGATCGGGGTTGTCCCTGTCACCAACTCAATATTGAAGTCAATCTCTCAGCTCGGAGGAAATCCAGGAATCTCATCCGGAAACACGTCAGGGAGCTCAAGAGCAATAGGGACATCAATCAACCCTAATCTCGAGTAATGGGAGACATCCAAGGCATAGATCATAAACCCTAAATTCTCTAGCGACAAAAAACTAAACATCTCCATGGCAGACAATAATGGAATCTTAGGTCGCGAATAAGCACCATAGAAAACTCATTTCTCTCCAAATCAAGGACTAAACCGCACTACCATGGAAACAATCCACAGTCGCCCTATAATCCGACAACACATCCATACCCAAGATGCAGTCAAAATCTCGGATTCCCAAATTAATCAGATTAGTTCTCTAAGCGACAAAAAACTAAACATACTCCATGGCAGACAATAATGGAATCTTAGGTCGCGAATAAGCACCATAGAAAACTCATTTCTCTCCAAATCAAGGACTAAACCGCACTACCATGGAAACAATCCACAGTCGCCCTATAATCCGACAACACATCCATACCCAAGATGCAGTCAAAATCTCGGATTCCCAAATTAATCAGATTAGTCACCAATACATTCTCATCAAACCTATCACACAATCCAACATCACCTCACGGGAAAACAGACTCACGCCAGAGGGGTAGATACAGAGACAACATCACAAAGTGGGGTAGAACTCAACCCACACTCATGCACAAACAAATCAGATATAAAAGAGTGTGATGCTCCTGTATCAAACAAAACTCGTTTAGGAAAATCAAAAATAGCGCAAGTACCTGCAATCACTCCTCCAGGTATCTCAACAGCCTGCTCCCTCGTCAAGGCGTTCACCTGGGCCTGCTGCGGTCCCGGAAACTGAGGTCTCGAAGGTCCTACAAACCTAGACGGTTCTTGGGGTTGGAAACCTGATCGTTGGGACTAAGCAAAAGGTTGCGGTCTCTGCGAAAAACCACCAGCTGAACCTTGCTGCGACTGACCCAAGGACTGTCCTCCAGCCGGACACAATCTAGCAAAATGTCAAGGCCGCCCATAATTATGGCAAAAGGCCTTGAACTCCGTGACACTGTGAAGTCATATGACGACCTCCACATTGTCCACAAGTCACTCCTCCTCCGGAGCCACTACCACCAGAGCTAACAGAACCGAAAGAACTCGAGTTCGATCGTCTTTTGAACTATTTCCCTTGGGGTTTGAACCTCTGACGATTCAACTGTTGTGGCACCTGAGGAGATTGGAAAGAAGGCATCGCTTCTGGCACAGGTTGGAAACTACGTCCAGCTATTGGTTGAACCTGATTCTGCACCTCCATCAGACTCTCCTCGATATCCACCGCTCCATCCACGGCCTCAGCATAAGTAGCAGGGGAACCAGCTAACACCATACGGAACAATCGAGCCTCAATCCTCTCAGAAACTTGTTCCTCTTTGTCCTCTCCTGGTTCGCAACATGGGGAACGTACGACATCAGCGAAGAAAACTGCCTGGCATACTCAGCCACCCTCAAGTTCCCTTGCTTCAGATTGTCGAACTCCCGCTCATGGTTAGTGTAAAAAGACTCAGGGGTATACTCCTCTCGAAAGGCTACACAGAAGCTCTCCCAAGAAAATCAAAGCTCCAATCTCTCTCAAGACACGAGAAGTACCCTTCACCAACGTTGAGCATTCTCTCTCAACTACAGAACGGCTAACTTCAATCTACTTCCTGAGAGTACTCAATCGCATCACTCAGCCACCCTCAAGTTCCCTTGCTTCAGATTGTCGAACTCCCGCTCATGGTTAGTGTAAAAAGACTCAGGGGTATACTCCTCTCGAAAGGCTACACAGAAGCTCTCCCAAGAAATCAAAGCTCCAATCTCTCTCAAGACACGAGAAGTACCCTTCACCAACGTTGAGCATTCTCTCTCAACTACAGAACGGCTAACTTCAATCTACTTTCCTGAGAGTACTCAATCGCATCAAACAATTTTTCCATATGCTCTAGCCAACCTTCTGCCATCAGACCACCCTCGGCACCAGTAAACTTCGGGGGATTCATCCTCTGGAACCTAGCCAACACTAGTTCCATCTCTCCAATCTGTCGGGTCACCTCATCCACCTCTACCTTTGCCTGTCTTGCTCGTCTACGCAAAGGTATACCCTTCTGCTCAACATCCTCATCGCTGCCCGGGACCCTAGACTCTCCAATTACTTGCCTATCAGTTCTAATCCTACCTCTCCTCGACGGCATCTACCAAAACTCAGAGGTAAGAACACAAGAAGATATACACAGAGGCAGATAATCAAAATCACACAAATCACAGAGTCAATCAAATCAAAAGCTCAAACTTTGTTCCTAGACTCAAGTGTGATGAAAAAGAAATCGAGCTTATCCCAGTTTAAGCTTTGATACCAAAATGTCAGGCTTAATGCGCTAATACATCGAGTAACACAATTAAGCGGAAGAAATAAAATCATGGGCTACAAATTTTCGTTTTGTCCTGAACAATAATCAATTCTTCAAAATTCAATCGTACTCAAAATATGTATTTGACTCAAAATCCAAATACAAATCAACAGGTAGTCAAACATAAACAGATCCCAAATACAATATTACTCAGGGCATCACCTGGTACAATACATAATATAAATAACTGGGACTCAGAACAGGGATCTACCAGCTATCGCTCCACTCAAACCAGCTGGGTTACCTGCAGATCCTGCAAAGGCCAACACAGACCCAAGCAGTCCAAAAATAGGGAAAACAAAAGAGGTCAAACCTCAGTACGAAGAGTACAAATCAAGCATCAATCGTATCAGGCATGCAATATTTCAAACGTGCAATGCATGAGGGCTACCAATAATCATCGGTAGAAAAATCACAACGACTCAGCTGTGCAGAAATCATCATCATCCTGTGATCATCAGGTGCGACGACTCAGCCTACCATCACAGGGTAGTGGTATTCATACAAGAAAACTCAGCCGGCCACCACATCAAAAGCAACGTTGGACCTTTCAGGCATGATGGCTCAGCCGGCCGATCACAACGCGCAAAGGAAAATAAGCTCTCAAGAGAATCAGGGTCAATATGTATGCGTGAATGCCAAGATAAATTATGTTTATATCAATGCATATAACTTACACGCACACAAAACAGATTAGAGCATATAATCAGCTTCATAAACAAACAGCGCACAGATCACAACAATATAACAAGACAGAAATATCCCAAAGCTGGTGTCAAAGCTGCTAAATCTAGCTCAATTCGTACCTTTCAAATATCAGTAACTAATACTTCAACATATCTTACAAATTCAGGGCACCAGCAACCAGCTCAGGTCTGCTGCCTTAAAATCTCACGGCGAAGCTTAACAAAAGCTGCCTAGAAGCTCAAATCTGTACAAGGTATCTAGCAATCAGCCCTTATCTAAGCTCAATAAGCCTATTGTCTACGGTCAAGAAACCCAGACCAGCCACAACTACTCAACGCGGGCTCAAACAGCTCTAACGAATCTTAGAAAGAGAGGAATCACTTACTCGAAAGCTCAAATCTGAACGAAGGAACTATCGTCCTCAACTCACGAAAATGTCAAACTCTGCAACATCTTCGCAACCTATCTACATGTCGATCTAAAGCTCCAAACTGGTATCAATCGAAAGCTCTAAGAGATTCGAACCCAGCGCCATCGCTTTGCTCCAAATGGCGGTGTAAATCGACGGCAATCTCAAGAAATAGGGTTCGAATGAACAGTAAGGGTTAGCGAAGCTCTCGGGAAGAAGATAAGAAAATATCGGGTTCGAAAAAAATACTCTAAGTGTTGATCGACACTTATATTTAAATCCCCAAGTCAAGGCTACAGTGAAAGTCAATCATCGACAAATTCAGATCTTAGAGCTATTCAGATCTGACTCCGCTATCTCTAATCTACCTTCGCTACGCTAAACACGCACTACTTATCAAAACGACGTCGCAAAGGAGTTCCTGTTCACTAACGCTAAACGATGTCGCGCGGCCTCCAAATCTGAAATAGATCTCAAGCACTAAGACCCGCTAAGGCTCATCCAGATATGGACAACTCTGAACCGTACCGGTCTACACAGTACCGTTGACCAATTCTTGACTTCTCTTCGCTAACCAAATCTGTTTCCTCTCGCAACACCAGATCTGACTATCACCCAAAACGACATCGTATCAATCAAACTCATCTAACGCCAAATCTGATATATACCAACAACACCGCATCACTTATACTCAACCCGCACACACCCGGGTAATCCAAAACGGCATCGTTTCGCTTCCCGCTCACGCTAATTCACTCATACGCACGAGGAACAGATCTGGACACCCTTATCTTACTCAAATCTGATCCGTCAGCTCCAAAATTGAAAATCCGAAAATCACCAACGGAAAACCAATTCCTTCAAATCTGAAAACCCGATGGTTAACGTTTCCATTAGCTAATCCTCGCCCAGATCTGATTAACTAATTAAATCAACATTAACCAATTTCTAGTCCTCACATTAGGTAGTCAATATCTTTGATTATCATCTCCACCATCTTAAAATTTATCTCCCACTATGTCTAATATTTATATTTAAATATCCATGACAAATAGGCATACATTTAAAGGGGTGGGAACGGGCCATAAACCAGGTTCACTTTAAAATGATATCAACAATATTACAATCAAGCATTGTAAAACCTAGCATACATCTAATACATTGGGCATGGCTCTCGATCATCCCAAAAAATATTATTTATTCATTTAATCAAATTAATTGACAAATAAAATAATTAAATCAAATTTGATTTTAGCCAATAAAATCATATTTTTTTATTTTAATTGCATCAAATAATTTTGGCTTAAAAAAATTTTAGGTCCAACACCTCGAAATTTTAGGTCCAACACCAGCGCGCACAGGTCGGGCAAGGACGTGGTGGGCGTTGTGCGGAACGGCTGTGCAGTGTACGTCGCGACGTCTGCATGGGGCATGCAGGACTCGGCGATCCCACAATGTCCGCCGCAACGTGCGCATGGGATATGCGGGACTATCCCGCAACGTCCGTGGAAACGTGCACGCAAGAAATGCTGGATGACCCCGCAACGAGCGCATGCAATATGCGCCGCGATCTGATCGACGACCACAAGGTCTCTGTGCGGTGGTCTCGCGGATGTGGCGTGGTGGTGGCGGATCGTCGGAAAATTTTTATTCTTTTTTTTTGAAAAATCGAGTTTCCGTTGTGGCAGAAATCGAGTATTGACAGATCTGAGCCTGAATCTCTGATACCACTGTTGGCGCAGCGGATCCGAATCCCTCTCCTGGGACGCAGTTGAAGTTTAAAATTTTGATTACTCGGGAATGGTCAATACATGATTAATAAACTAAACATAGGATGTTTAGAGTATTTACCTTTGGCGACTTGGGGTCTGGCTCCGACCCGTCCACAAGGGAAATGTCCCTTCAACGGTTGATCATTTGAAAGAACGCCCAATTCGGTCCACGACCGGAATCTCAATTCTTCACTGGACTGCACTAGAAAACCAGTGAAGATTTTGACGAATGTAACCTTCACGCCGAGATGGTCAGAACGAATTCCGACAGGAGGCGACGGCACAGCGTAGGTTGCGGGCGGCGACGGCGGCGGGAGGAGGAGGGCGAGAGTGAGGGGGAGGGGAGCTGTGGAGGTTGTCAATACAACTTGGTACGAATGAATAGCCCCCCCTAAGCCCCTATTTGTAGATATTTCATGGGCTTAAACCATGTTAATGGTCCCAGGTCAGGCCTAGGCCCAGTGAACATTGGTTTCGAGTCCATTGTGTGGCTTCATCATAATCCAATCGACGATCAGATCGGACCGATCTACACAGTTTCCAAAACTTAACATTATGATGTGAAAACAATTTTTCGGACCACCTAATCCAAAATAACACTTAGACCCCTATCAGCTAAAAGGAAAGTCATACTTCCCCAACCAATTTAGGAAGTCATACCAACATCCTTTTTCCTACTATACTCAACACTTTGAGTACCTTTTCCATACGGGAATTGAAACACCAGTACTTGTGTGACCCTCAATGATTGAGGGATACAGCTAGCCGTGGGCTCACAACTCTTTGTGACTCCAAAAACACATTTTTGGACCTACCCATCGGACCATGGTAAAGCGTCTAGCAACATCTCCCCATGATCACCTAGGTATCACTGATAGTGCCTGCAAGAACCAGTTGATCATGGTTAGCGTACAGTACGATCCTTTCAGCTCAAATATCCGACCGAATCAACGATCATTGGTAAATCAAAAGTCTGTAGAGTTTTGATAGCCAAGCATACATCTTGGAGATCAAATAGTGACATCGCATGCGCTATTAGGTAAATGCATTTACCTAAAACACATCTAGTACTATGGACAGATATTTTTCTCACTATTATCTGCTCAGATAGCATAGGATATCCACGCACAAGGGTGACCGGTGAATCCTCGACAATGAAACATGGACTCCTATATGCATCGGGACCTCACCCAATCCCGCCATGTGAGGATTCAGATTTCTAATTAGTGATTAATCGGATTTTGAGTTAAGATTAATCACGAGAATTAAGAATTGAGATTTTGGAATTTCGAATTTGGATGAAATCTGTTTTGGAAAATATTTAGATCTCTAGTTGGAACTGTCCAGATTTAATTCGTGTGTATCGGGTGAGATCTGGTCGAGAAATGATATGAATTGTTTGATTTTTGTGAGAGATCCGTTTTCCAGTGTTAGCGTGTTTCTCGCGTTGTTTTTGGCTGAATGTTAATAGAGATCTGATTGTTGTGAGAAAGCTGTTCGAATTTGAGAAGCTAGAGCGCGACAGATCTGGTGACGTAAGCAGCGCTTGTGTATGACGTAAGCATCGCTGGATGGTGATCGCATTTGAATTATAGCGAGAGATCTGGCAGCACTTGAGGGTGACGTAAGCAGATCTGTTGTTAGAGCGTGTGGTGTTCATGTTAGAGTTGCGCGGCAGATCTGATGACGTCAGCATCGCGCGGTTGCTTAGTGAGGATGACGCAAGCATTGCTGTTGAGAGATCTGACTCTAGCGTTATATTGGACCAGACTTGATGACGTAAGCAAGTCTGCTGGTGACGTAAGCAGATCTGGTGCCTGTACGCCGTCGTTTTGAAGTTGCGCAAGGGCGTGAGATCTGTTGCTCTTAGCTTTGAGTATTGAATATTTTCGAATGAATGATTTGAAGTTCAGGCCCATTTCTTTCGAAAAAATTTTTAAGCCCTGATTTTAAGCTTCCGTGATTATGCGTTGATTTTGTGTTAATTGTTAGTAATTAGCACGGGGCCTGACACGCCACCTGATGATCCCAACGGAGTCGATGAACAGGTCAAAGTGAGGCACCTATCATGTAGAGTCTCAATGACGTTTCGAGTAGTAAGAACTAATCTGTATGCTCAGAGCATCACTATGTTCCCTACCAATGAAACATGGTACTTTCCATCGCAGATGCTAGTCTCAAGCTCGGTCGATCCTTATCCTCTTTTGAACGGTCCAATCGACTAGGAACTAGTTTAGAACACAGTGACTATTAGATGTGTTTCATGATAGCATCAAAACAACTATCAAATCTAACATACACTACAGTGCATTCAAGGTATTTATCCAACAATTTGTAATCATAATAATGAAGATAAATAATATGCCATAAAAGAATGTGAATTTAATAAATAAAGATTGTTTTACATATAGTCAACAAGAACCCACATTACACAAGTTGGCTAGTTGGGCACCTATTCTAACATGAACAGTAACCACGAGGGTTTTGGGAAGAATATAAGTTCGCTCTAGAGAAAGATAAGGTAGCATGTGGTCTAAAAATTACTAAGTTTTGGGTCAACGGTACTACTAAACTCCCCGATCTGATCTACAGTACTTTCGGACCAGCTCAGACCTTGACACTGTTCCAGCTTAGGCTTGCACATACCAGATTGTGCATCGCATCATATCGCACACTCAGATCAGATCGTATACCTATCAGATCGTGCAATAACTAGCTCAACTCAGAGCTAAAAGATCAGATTGCGCCTCATTCACAGTAATCTAAGATCACATGTACTCAGATCAACCAACCAGATCAAGCTCTCACTACTCATATCAAGTTGCGCACTCAGACCAGCTCAGACCATACAGCTCGGCTTACGATCTCCAGAACAGTATGTGCTACTAAGATTAGCATGCACCTCAACAGCTCAGCTCACCCCGCTCAGCTCAGCACACGTCGACCATCTTAGATCTCAAAGCTGACACCAGCTTAGGAATGCAGCTCGGGACACTTACACTGACAGCTTGCGCACACCAACAGATCACACTCACTACAGATCATGCTCACTATAGATCACGCTCACAACAGATCATGCTCATAGCTCAGCTCACAACTCAATAGCTTTCGTGCACAGCTCGCTCTCGTGTAGGCAGATCTTGCCCCATCCAGCTCAGAAGAGCTAAGCCAACTCCTACCTGATCTGACCAACGAAACTGCTCACAACAAATACAGCAGCAACAGATCATTTCACGCACCGATCAGAACTCGCATGACAAATAGATCTCGCCAAACCTGTTCTTCGCCATCAGCTTTCGCTAAGCTGATCTAACCAAACAACACAGCACAATGTCCATGATCTTAATACTCAGACACTGCATAACTCCTAAAGCTGAATCCAGTTTACACTTTACTTCTCAACTAGTAACTGCTCAGAGCTACTACACTGCTAGCTCACACTAAGACTGATCAGATCACACTAACAATATTGTCTATACTCAACACTACTCAACTTAGAGGACTCAGATCAGATCGCGCCATACATATTCATCTTAGGACATCCAAAACCGTTCGCTATACTCTCAGATCACAGCGCATATACTTGGAAAAACTCACGATCTCATATCATCTCGCGTCTGTTGCTCCCTGGTAAATGATACTCCCTGACCCACTCTGCTCACGAACTCAGCACTTCTAAACACAACAAGGTACTTACCTGTTAGCTTGCACCCAATCTGGTCTAACAAATCATATCGCACTACAATACGTCCAACCAGCTCGCACAACCACACCAACTAGCTTATAAGCTGAACCTCCCGTCCAATACGTCCAGTTCAATGCGAACTGAGTCAGTTCTTCACCAACTAAATTCATCTTACACTACAAATATCAGCACAGGCCACCTGAAGAGCTCGCTCTAGTACTGACCTAAACTGAAACTTGAATCAGCTTGCACCATCATCTTAGCCCGAAACACAAGATTAGGTTGCGTCTGAGTGGATTCATCTCACCCGATAGCTACCTAAGCTGAATAATCTCGGCTGATTAATCTTTCATATGAACTGATTAATCCACTAATTACCTCGGTTAATCGTAGTCCTCAAAATGCCGAAATGTACTGCGTGAGCTGATTTGTATGTCTTGTTCTATGTATTTGCGATGATTTTCATACACACATATCATTTTGAGCTTGGATCCTCTTGAGAACCAATTTTGATGATTTAATTGTACCAGTATGATGTTTTTGAAAATTAAATGAGGTGTCGGCTGGCTCTCATAACCTCGAATCCCCGCTACGAGATTTGTGTCGCCATGAGGACCAATGGGTAGCTCCCACCACTCATTGAGATGAAGGCACCATTTGGGTTGAGATTGATGATTGTGCTACTGGTATTGCATGTGGGAACGACTGGGTAGCTCCCAGACTCTCACATGTGTTGTGGCCACTGAGATTTGATTGCCCGATGAGTTTCTGTGCTTTGGATTCCGATGATTCCTTGTAAACCCTCATGCATTGCACAACATGATATGTTGCATATTTTATTTAAATGTTGTTTTATATGATTGCTCTCCGTACTGAGGTTTGACCTTGTTTGTTTTCCTTTGGGGATGCTTTGGTCGTGTGTTTGACCATTGTATGTTTTTAAGGTGGATCAGATGGTCTGAGTGATGCGTCAGCTGGTGGAGCCCCATAGGTTTTTGATTTCCCATTATTGAAAAGATATATTGTATCGAGTCATTGCCATGGGATGCCCTATGTAGCTGTGTTACTTGTTGGACTTTGATGTTTGCTGATTTGATAGTTATATTTATAGACTTTTGTGGTTGATGAGTTTTACTCTTGAATTTTGAATCAAAGTCTGTATTTTGAGTATGTGACTATTTTGAAGATGTATTCTCTGTTCAGGCCAAAAGAAAAATTATAACCATTTTTCAAGCTTCCGCATTTTAATATTAATTATGCGTTTATTTCCGTCTTATGAGCACCAAATCTGACATCATCCAAGTCAGGAGGAAAATCATATCGAATCCATGCATCGGTTATAAATAAATCGATATCAGGCTCAATGAGAATGCATAAATGCATTTCCAATGCTCGCATGTTGTTATACCATGCAACAAGTATTCAATTAAAACATGTCAATCTATATCACCACAAGGCATGTTAATCACACATCACACATTTCGAACTCTACAAAGCTGTAAAATACTCGTTATATTTGTAAATTGCAACAATCTTACCAAAAATACCTCAACAAAGCTCACGGCCAGAAATTATCACACCACTATTGACGCACAGCTCACGGCCAATAGCTCAGGATGGAGAAACCACGACAAAAACCACGATAGAGGCGCTAAAATGTGCAAAACACTCAAGAAATTCATCTCGGGCAAAGCTTACATAGCTCACGACCAAAGCTCTATAGTCTGAACGGCTAATACTAAGCACTGTATGCTACCGCAGGTCAAATATTAACATTAAGAGCTGAAACTAGCACCAGCTGAACACGGTTACTTGAACTAAAACACAACTCAACCGGAAAATACTAGAAATCGAACGCTTATGCTCCTAGTCGACTTCTCTATCCCAGTCACTAACATCCTCCAAATTGGTAAGGAATTATAGGTCTTGAAGAGGGGTTTCCAGCACTAGCACCCACGCTCAAAATTTATCGGCCAAACTCCGGAAATCAGGAAATTATAGTTAGAATTAACAGTAACAAGGGTTTCATGAAATATTTGGTCGATGCTCTCCAAAGAAGTAGATAAGGTGATATATGGTGTAGAAGTGTCTAACGTTTGGTCAATGGTCATATATATACGACTTAATTTCCTCAGATCTGGGTAACAGTGTTTTCAGATCAGCTCAGGCATCTACACTGTATTCAGCTTAGGCATGTAGCTCAGCATGCACCACACAACATCTCGCGCTCACAGACAGATCACGCTCCCAAATAGATCACGCTCCCATACAAATCATGGTGACAGATCAGCTATCGCACGTAGATCAGCTCTCACATGCAGATCATCTCTCGTATACTAATATTATTTACCTTCTAGCATAGAAGAACCTGATCAGCTCACACCTGAGATGATCACACGAAACAGTTCGCACTATGCACAGTAGTATCAGATCACGCATTGGTCAGCTCCCGCACTTCAAATAGATATCACCTAATCTGATCATCCACTCAGCTCACACAGGCTCAAAAACCATCAATAGTTCTCACCGAAGTTGTTCTTCACCATCAACTTATGCCTAAGATGATTTCACCAAACAACACAGCACAACACCCTTGATCTTACTACTCAGCACAATAGCTATAACTCCAAAAGCTGAATCCAAATTACGTCTCAGTACACAACCTGATAATAGCTCAGAACAACCACCCTACCAGCTCACACTAAAGCATATCAGTTCACAGTAGCTGAGCACGGTTTTATAGTACAAAATACTTCCATAACTGTTTGTGCAACCTCAAATCAGCTCGTGCATAGGCTGATTCCTACTAACCCAATTAACTCTCTAAGATAATTATTCCCGACTAATTGTTGTTAATCTAATCAGATTAAGTACTAATTTCCTCAAATAAATCTCGGTCCTCACAATCTCCACCACTAAGAAAAGATTTCATCCACAAAATCAACAAATCCATATCACAAAACAGCTCACGAGGAGAAATCTTAATACTCAATAGATGAGGCCACTCTTATCTCATCTTCGCTTCCAATTCCCAAGTAGCCTCTTCCCTACCATGCTTACTCCACCGTACCATAACCAATGGTATGGTTTTATTACTCAATGGTTTTCCTTTCTCTCCGAAATCTGAATTGGGTACTCTACATAGCTTAGAGTTTTATCCAGCTCTACTTCATCGCCTGTCAAAACATGGGAAGGATCCGATTCATATTTCCCCAACATTGACACAAGAAACACATCATGAATCGCTGACAATTCAGATGGTAACAGCAACCGATACGCCAAAGGTCCAATCCTCTCAAAAATATCATACGGTCCGATGAATCGAGGAGCCAACTTGCCCTTGAGCTCGAAACTCATCATGCTCTGAAAGTAGAAACTCATAAAAATACATGATCACAAACCTGAAACTCGAAAGGCCTACGCATTTTATTACCATAATTGGCTGGAATATAATGTGCATCTTTCATTCTACTCCGAATCAGATCAATTTGTTCCTTCATATGCTGCATAAACTCAGGTGTATATAGCTGCCTCTCTTCAATTTCTTCCCAACCTATAGGCGATCTGCACTTTCTACCGTACAAATCCTCGAATGGTGCCATCCCGATAGTCACTTGGTAGCTATTATTATACGAAAACTCTACCAAAGACAAGGAATCTTACCAACCTCCATTGAAATCCATCATTACAACATGTAGCATTCCTCCAAAGTGGCATGGTCCTCTTAGATTGGCCATCTGTCTGGGGGTGATAAGTGGTAGTCATAGCCAATCTCAACCCCATTGCTGAATGCAAGATCTTCCAAAACTTGGAAGTAAACCTAGGTTCCCTAGTAGTCAATATCGACACCCGCACACCATGCAACCTCACCAATGTACAGTTTTGCCATCTTTCTCATGGAGCACGTCATATCGTAGGGAATGAAGTGTTAGAGTAGATGCCCAACTAGCCAACTTGTGGCGTGTGGGTTTTATAGACTCTTGTATATGACGATCTTTATATATGATATTCGCATTCTTTATGGCATTCTTTATTTCATTATGTTATATAATGTTAACAATTGTGTTGAATAAAGACCTAGAATGCACCATAGTGTATGTTAGATGTGATAGTGGGTATGACGGCTATCATGAAACACATCTAATAGTCACTGTGTATTCTGAATTCATTCCTAGTCGATTGGGCCGTCAAAATGAGGATAAGGCCGCCCGAGTTCAAGACTAGCATCTACGATGTGAAGTACCATGTTTCATTGGTAGGGAACATTGTGATGTTGTGAGCATGCAGATGGATAGTGACCTGGTGATCTATCGAACTACCCTCGTTCGGACTTTCCAAGTGGTTACCATTTGTCGAGTGGATAAGTCCGAGGTCTTGGTTGTACTGATTAGTCCTCACTACTCAAAACGTCATTGAGTCTCTACATGATAGGCGCCTCACTTTGACCCGTTTGTCGACTCACTTGTGGTCATTAGGCGGCGGGATTGGGTGAGATCCCGATGCATGTAGGAGTCGATGCTTCGTTGTCGAGGATTCACCGCTCGCTTACATGCGTGGATATCCTATGCTATCTGAGGAGATAATAGTGTATAATCTCTGGCCAGAGTACTAGAAGTGTTTTAGGTAAATGGGTTTACCTAGTAAAACTCGCGATGTCGCTATTCGATCCCAAGATGTATGCATAGCTATCGGATCTCTAGCGACTCTCGATTTACCAATGGTCGTTGATCTGATCGGGATATATGTGTTGAAAGGACCGTACTGTACGCTAACCACGATCAACTGGTTCTTGCAGGCACTATCAGTGATACCTAGGGGATCATGGGGCGATGTTTCTAGGCGCTTTACCATGATCCGATGGGCAAGTCCGAAATTGTGATTTCGGAGCCACAATGGTTGTGGGCCCACGGCTAGCTGTATCCCCGAACCATTGAGGGTCACACAAGTACTGGATTCATGATTCCCGCACGGAAATTGAGCTCAATGTGTTGAGCACTTGAGGGGGATTTTAGGGAGTGCGACTTCCTAAAAGTCAACAGGGGTCAAATTGCGATTTCCCACTGTTGAGGGGCAAAACTGTCATTTTGGACTAGGTATATGAAAAATTGTTTTCCGCATCATAACGTTCAGTTTTGGAAACTAAGTCGATCTGTCCGATCTGATCGTCGATCGGAGTTATGATGATACCGCAGTGAATTAAATGAACCGAATGTTCATATGGACTTGGGCCTGACCCAAGTCCAATGGGCCGGTTCAAGCCCATGTATATTTAATATATACAAGTCTTGTACTTAGGGTTTAATCACTACAACATATTACCCTAACCCTAGACCTAAGTGTTCAGCCGCCCCCTCCTCCAAAGTCTCACGCCACCGCCGCCGGTTCCCATGCGCCACCGCCGGCCGCCGGCCGCCGCCATCCGCCGCCCCGTGATCGGACTTCTTTCGATCACCGTGACGAGGAGTTTCCGTCCGTGCTAAATTTGTCAGTCCTTCTAGTGCAGGCTGACGAAGGAATCGTATTTCCGATCGTGGACCTGATTGACGATCTACCGCCTACCGTTTGAAGTGCCGGTTTCCTCGTGAAACTGGTCGGAGCGAGGTGCCTAGACGCCAGCAAGGTGACTAATCTATGAATACCCTATGTATGTTTGTAGATATATTTTGATGTATTGAACACTTTTTGGGCCAAGTTTTGTTTTCCGCTGCGCCCCCGGGAAGTGGGATCCGGATCCGCCACCGTATGCCAACAGTGGTATCAGAGCTCAGGATCGAATCCTTCAATACATTGTTGCCTGAATTGCACGAATCTCAAATTTTTCAGATCGAAAACAAATTTTTGGATATTGGCCACGGCGCCGCCGCGCATGGCGGCGCCCCACCGCGCGGTGGCCGTGCGATGCCATTCGCGCTGGCCACGCATGGTGGCCAAGGGATGGGCGCTGCTTCGCGCGCGGCTACGCGATCGATGGCCGCTGGTCTCGCGCACCAGGTTGTGCGGAGATCGCGCATGGTGGCCGCTGCTTCGCGCCAATTGCAGGGCGCCGTTTCACTATTCGAGGTCGGCTGCTGCTGCTGATCTCGCGCGCTGGATGGGCGACGGGATGCGCACTGGTTGCGCAACATCATGGCCGATCTTCGCGCGGTGGCTGGGCGCTACATGCGCCTCGCTTGGCGCGGCAGCGCGTGGCCTTGTGCCGCGCGCGATATCGGGCCGAATTTGGTCGATTTTGAAATTTTTGAGATTTTGGGCCTAAAATAGTTTTAAGCCCAATATGATGCAATTAAAATTGAAAAATATGATTTTAGTTATGAAATATGATTTTATAATTAAAATATGATTTTGTTGATTAAAATATGATTTTATCGACAAAATGCGATTTTATTATAAAATGCGATTTTATGATTAAAATATGATTTTGTGGTAAATAATTTGATTATTTAAGTTTATGCATATTAATTAGATTGATTGCATGTTTGGGATGATCGAGAGCCGTGCCCAATGTGTTAGGTGTATGCTTTAGGTTTTGTGATTTCGGTTGTATTTAATATTGTTGATTATCATTTAAAGTGGGCCTGTTTGTGGCCCATTCCCACCCCTTAAAATTGTATCCCTTATGTGTCATGGAAATTTAATTGTAAATTACTAGACTTAGTGGGAGGACATTTGAAGATGGAGGGCCGATGACGATCAAAGATATTGAAGACCGAAGATCTGTAAAACCGGAAGCAATTGTAATAGGATTGCATTGCATATTGCATTTCACCTAGAATTGGACCCAGGTCCGTGATTGGCAACCACGGACAGCATAGCTCTCGCGATCGATCATCCCAAAGTTATTTATATATTTGATATATATGTTGAATCCGCATGTTTTAAATTTTGATTTAAAATTGCATGAGACCAAATATTTTAAAAAATAAAATCCCTCGTTTTAAATACGATTTAAAACTTATATCAAGATAAAAGTTTAGTCGATAAACTAAGGAAATTTAAATTTGTTTAAATCTCCCTGCCTTGCATCAACAATGGGTGTACGCCGATGCTACCCGCATACATGGCCCGGCTCATATTATTTAGCGGGTTATGTATGCCGGAAAGCTGTCCACGCCATTGAGAATTGTTGTGAGTCGGTTGAAACTCCCTTTAACATTGGCTCATATTATTGGGGACATTAAGGGGACCGTCCTTCACGACTCAACATTGATGGGTCATCTTGACACGTGATAGTAAACGGCGTCATATTATTGGGCCCTTACTGGACGTGAGGTGAATACATGGAGGTTACACCGGTTGCAATTGGAAACTACCTTTTGGGGGTCATGGTTGGCTGATATTATTCGAGACCATGATCGCTTGATTGGGCTCCGTGTACCCACTAAGGAAACTTGATTTCCTGATTTCATTAGAGGGTGGTGAAATCGTTAAAATAGTGGGAAGGTAATTCATAGAACTAAATGACCTTGTTTTATGTCTTAGCGTTATTTCATATATAGTTAGTGATGCATGTCTGTTTTCTTTTCAGTAAAACTGCTAACAAAATGTCTTCGATCAAAAACCCACTCGCTGCTATACTGGATAGCAACAAGTTCACCGGTCTGAACTACCAAGACTGGCTTCGAAATCTCAACATTGTGTTGGCTTCAGAGAAACTTCTTTATACGATAGAGAAGAGACCTCCGAAGGAAGCCCCTGCCGATATCAGCCATGAGGAGCTGGTTACGCTTAAACAATGGTGGGACGACGAGCTTAAGACTCGATGCTATGTGATGTCATCGATGTCCAACGAAATGCAACGGCGCTTTGAGAAGACGAAGTATGCTGCTGACATACTTTTTCATCTCAAGAAACTGTATGGGCAGAACTCTCGACATGAGAGGTTCACCGCTGTCAAGTAGCTTATGACGAGCCGCATGCGCGATGGGACTTCGGTCCGCGAGCATGGGGTTCGTATGATTGGGCTCGTTGAAAAGCTGGCGGGCCTTGATATCACACTTCCACACGATCTGTCTGTGGATGTGCTTCTCCTCTCACTACCCGCTTCATTTGACCCCTTTGTAGTCAACTTCAACATGAACAAGCTGGCAGCCACCCTTGAAGAGGTGGTTAACATGCTTGTAATGTTCGAAGGAACCATAAAGAAGGACAAGCCCGACCTCCTTATGGGCTCTTCTTCCTATGCGAAGAAGGGGCCCAGACGCAAGGGTAAGAAGCGTTCTGCCCCTACGAAGGAGGAAAAGCCCACCAAGAAGCCGAAGGCAAAGGCTTCCAAGCCAAACAATACTGAGGATGTTTGCCACCACTGCCACAAGCCTGGGCATTGGAGGAGGAACTGCAAGGAGTACCTCGAGCAGTTGCGAACTGCGAAAGGTATGTTCTATATTGAAATAAATATGTCTCTTAATTCGACTTCTTGGGTACTTGATACCGGATGTGGATCTCATATCTGCAATGATTTGCAGGTGATGACAAGAGGCCGACGTCTTAGAGAGGGTGAGACCCACCTGAGGCTTGGAAATGGAGCAAGAGTTGCTGCAGTAGCTATAGGAGATGTTTATTTATTTCTGTCTTTTGATTTAAGTTGTTATTGAGAAACGTTTTGTTTGTTCCCGAATTAATAAAGAACATTATTTCTGTTTCTATGCTTGATAGTGATGGATATTCTTGTATGTTTGCTAATTCGATTTGCAATATTTACAAGAATGAATGTTTAATTGGAATTGGGGAACGCGAAAACGATCTATACACCTTAAAATTAAAAGGCGTTCCAACTCGCGATGTCGAAACACACACAACAACGATTAAAAGGAAATGCGATAGATTAAACCCAGCACAACTTTGGCACGCCAGGCTAGGCCATATTTCTTTAAGTAGGATGAACAAGTTAGTTAGGAGTTACATGTTTGATCTGCCAGACATTAACTCCCTACCGACTTGTGAGTCTTGTCTCAAGGGAAAGATGACTAAGAAACCCTTCAAGGGCAAGGGTGAGCGTGCTCAAGGCCTATTGGATTTGATCCATACTGATGTGTGTGGTCCACTTAGTATCGGTACCAAGTACGGTCACACATACTTCATCACCTTTACCGATGATTACTCTAGGTATGGATACTTGTACTTATGATGCACAAGTCTGAATCCTTTGAAAGGTTCAAAGAATTCAAGGCTGAAGTAGAAAATCAATTGGGCAAAAGTATTAAAGCACTTCGATCCGATCGAGGTGGTGAATACTTGAGTGCTGAATTTCAAGACTATCTAAAAGAGAATGGGATTCTCTCACAGTGGACCCCTCCGGCCACACCACAGCTCAATGGTGTAGCGGAGCGTTGTAATCAAACCCTGATAGACATGGTTCGATCTATGATGAGCTTCACTGAACTTCCTACCTCGTTTTGGGGCTATGCGCTCGAAACGGCGGTAATGTTGTTGAACAATGTCCACACCAAGGCAGTGGATAAGACTCCATATGAGATATGGATGGGCAAACCACCCAAATACTCATTTATGAGGATTTGGGGATGTCCTGATTACGTGAAGCAGACAATGGGAGATAAGCTGGATACGAGATCCATCTTATGTTACTTCGTTGGGTATCCAAAGAATTCCATTGGATACTACTTCTACTATCCCAACGAAACAAAAGTGTTTGTTTCTAGGAATGCCACCTTTATGGAAAGGGAATTTCTACTTGATGGAAAGGAAAAAATAGTAGAACTCGAAGAGGTTCGAGAACCAACTAAGGTACCAAGTGAATCTCCTGTGCCTCCACAGCCAGTACCAGAAATGATCGCACCTAGGAGATCCAAAAGGATTCCTAGGGCTCCTGTAAGATATGGTTTCCTCCTTGAAGATGATCAAGGTGATCAAGTTATTGGATCTGATCCAAGAACTTTCAAGGACGGCAATTTCCGATGCTGATTCTAATTTGTGGCTTGAAACAATGCAGTCTGAGTTTGACTCAATTTGATCTGCTCTTGAGCTATTCTGTACTTGAGCATTCTGCACTTCAACTCTGCACTTCAGTTCTGCTCTTGATTCCTGCGCTCGAACTGCTCTTCATACTCTGCGCTTGATCTTCATGCTGCTCCAACATCCAGCTGATGAACCAGCTTGATGTTCCCTGCACTTCTGGAAGTAAACTGCTGAACCAGCTTGGGCGTCCCCTTACTGTTCCAGCTAGATATTTTCGACCAGTCCAGCTCAGGCGTCCCCTCACTGTCCTAGCTTGGATATATTCACGTCAACTCCAGTCTAAGCAAGCTGCGCATGTCAAGTAGAGTGTTAGTACAATAGAAGCAGATTTTATGTGAATCAAAACTTAGATTCTGATCTGTAAACACAGATCCAACAACATCTGAACAAGCATACCCAGATCTGTTACCGAAGTCTCTGACTCAAATATGAATACCCTCAAATCTGAAATCCTAACCCGATTACTGAAATAACCCGAATACTCAAATCTGATAAGCTCTGATTCGAAATCTTCCACCTGATAACTAAAATCTGAGTAAACTGTTCCCAAATCTTTCGGATCTGAAAATACTTAACTGTTAACCACGATAACTGACTGTCCAGATCTGATTTTCAAGATTCAGTTCTTATCTTGTTTTGTTATCACCCAAATCTTTCGGATCTGAAAATACTTAACTGTTAACCACGATAACTGACTGTCCAGATCTGATTTTCAAGATTCAGTTCTTATCTTGTTTTTGTTATCACCAAAACTTATAAATTTTATCTTAACAATTTCCCCCTTTTTGGTGATGATAAAACTTGACAGCCTTTGACTTAAAAGAGACAAAAATAAATTGCTCCAAGTCTGCTATATATATTCAATACGAAGCAAAGTACAGAATATTTGTACAAATAACTGAAAAACTGTTAACAAAAACAATTGTCCAGATCTATCCAATAATCAGCTCCCTCCAATCCAATATCTCCAGTCTCTTCTATGAGAACCACCACCACCTCGTTTCCTAGCGGTTCACTCCTACTGCCTCTGCTTCTACTACTGTCTCCAGAACCAGGTCTGGATCTATCATCTGGAGGATGCTGTGGACCTCGGATGCTACTTCCTTCCCCCTTTTTGGCATCTCCACCTCTATTGATATAATCAACAAGCTCTGACAAGTGAGAGGTGAGGGTATTACAGTTTTCCTGTGCTTGCACACGGAATTCCATTAAATCATTGAAAAGAGCAGCTTGCTGGTCTTGGATCCCCTTCCATTTATTATCCATGTCTGAGACAAAGCAACCTGCTGAGATTGTAGCTTCCGTCGAGATTCCAGAATTTCAAGGGACAGGGCGGCCTTTTGAAGCTGAACGTCTTGTCGAACATTGGCAAACAGACCTCGATAGGTCCTATCCTGTTGTTCTAAAATCTTGGTAAACCGCTGCTCAAGGCCTCTAATGTAGTAGAAGCACATCCTTGAGCTTTTCTACGTCATCCATTTTCTGCACTCGCTCAATTTGACTCTGATTGACTGAAGCTCGAAGCTGTGCCAAGGGTTTTGTGAAATCTTGCGGGGTAACATCAGCAGTAGGCATCAAGATCTGGTCAACAGCTGTCTCTATACCCAAATGAAGCGGTGGTGAAGTGCATAGGAGAGTCAGTAGAAATACTCGGACTTGGAGAAGTCAAAACTGTATCCAGATGGCGCTGAGAAAAACTATCAGAGTGCTGTAGGATCTGGATGAATAGAACTAGAACTGGAATCAGAATAAATAAGCTGTACATGTGGACCTCACCGAAACACGCCACAAAACTCTGTTGGGTCTACTTATAAATCTCTAAATGTACCTCTAACAACTAGGGATCTGCAAAAATTGTGCGAATCAACTGGTTTCAAAAGGTTAAAAGCAGAAAACTGTACAACTTCTATACATACGTCAGCCCATCGTTTGCGAATAATCTTGAAAGAATCACTGACTGGGGCTAGAGTATCCACAAATTTCCGTTAAGGTGGTATTTGCCATTCGAGAGAAACAACTGGCTTGGGTAGGCGTTTCCAAAAATCTCCTCTTTCTTGGATGATCCAGGATCCGTTAACTAAGATCATGGTTCAAATCCAGCAAGAAGACCGGATGTTCGTATTTGATTGGGCAATAACTGAACCACGATCTCTAATTTCTCCTTCAAACAGACTTGAGCTACACATCCGTTCCCACTTCAGTCCCTGTATGCTCATCTGAGTCTGTAATGTCTCTAATGCAAAGAGATGAGCATCAAAGAGCAAAACTATGATCTGAAGATCAATGGCTGTCGTGGGGTGACCGGATCTGAAGTTCTTGCGATGAGCTTCCAAAAATTTTCTCAAAAGCATTTCTCTGTATTTAGCAATTATATACTCCCGCCTCCTCACAGATGTCTCTAATGAATCAGTCTCGGCCCATGCTAAAATATGCTCTTCTTTGGCAATTATATCTTTAATCGAATCCAAAACGGGTAATCTGCGTAAACTGAAAGAATGAAAGAATGAGGCAACATCTGTTATTACCTTTTCCCTAAGCTGTACAAGGAAATCTATGTCTGCACAAATTAAACTGAACATCTCCCGAGCCGGATGCCCTTTTATTTCATCCTTCTCAACAAGAGGCACCTTCCCTTGTCGGATATAGCAATCTGAGGGAGATTGACCTTGTACCAATCCCCTTCGCTAACTCCTGGAATCTCAATGCCACGTCCAAACTTTATTCTAGTAATCTCTGCAGCTATCGCGGATGGCAACATCATGTCCACAGGAATTTGCTTCAAAATATGAAGCTACCTGTAGCTGAGAAGTAGTCTGAATCTTTTTTCTGTAAGCTCCAGAACCTTGCTCAAGGGCTCTGTGTCCTCAGAGTCGGTCATCGTCGCAACACTCTTAGCCAGACTCAAATCCACTAGCTCAATCTCCTTGTCCTTCTCAGACTCATTCTCCTTCTCCATCTCAATTATCTTACTTGGTTTCTTAAGCCCAGACATGTCGTCATCCTCCCCAGATATCAAAGGCTCTTTAATAAACTGTTTTGGTGCAGTAAAGGATACCATTTTCCTAGCAATTTCATTTTCAGCTCCATCAATATTATCATCCTCATCACTGACAGCAATCGAGCGCTCAGTGTCCTCAACTACTATATCATCATATCTGGTTAACGATGGTTCCTCCATATCTGTTTGCATCTGTGCTGTTTCAGTAATAACTTGATCAATAATCTTATCCACGTCATCAGAATATGTCTTGTCCCTCTGTTGCTCTACAACATTCTCCACATCTGGTTCTTTCTCAACAATTTCATCATCAGAACCCACTGGCAGCTTGAAATTCCTCTTCGGTGCTTTGCGTTTTGGGGCAGGAGGGGTCACAGCTGATACCATTTGGATAGGCACAGCCTCTTGCGCTACTGTCACAAGCGCCAAGCTCTTAGCTTCTGGAGCAGCTCTCTCGTTGTTGTCCTCTTCCTCTTAACAACTGGTGCTTAAACAGTAGTAGCAGGTATCTTCTTAGACACTGCCTTATTTTTCTCCGCTGGTTCCTCCACCGTTGGCTCATCCACATCAACAAAAATATTCTTGTTTTTGGCAATATAAGTGCCATTGGCAGTTAGAATCTTTAGAGGTGGGAATTCTTTTGATTCACCCAGTTCCAGATCTGGGGAATTTTTCAACAGAATACAGATCTGCACCGCATAGCCTCGTGCTTGTTTTGAGTTAGGGGTTACCATATCCTTGAAAATATTAAACAACAATCTTCCCCACTTGACCTGAACACCCCCATGAATAGTAGACATCATCAAGAATCTCTCATGGGTTACAGCATCGAATGACCCAGCCTTCACGGTCATAGATTTCGCCAAGATATCATTCAGCAGCCGAAACTCGGACGTCATCTCCCTCTTCTTACAAGAGGTGCTTAGCTGTTTACCATCATATGAGAACACACTCCTCGCTTCAAAAACCAGATCCTTTGGCACCTCATGCAAATCAGTCAACCCTTCCAACGGCAACTCAAAGGTTCCAGCAAACAATTCTTCTGAAATAGCAACTAGT
The DNA here is from genome assembly GCA_001598015.1 of Dorcoceras hygrometricum. Classification (NCBI taxonomy): domain Eukaryota; kingdom Viridiplantae; phylum Streptophyta; class Magnoliopsida; order Lamiales; family Gesneriaceae; genus Dorcoceras; species Dorcoceras hygrometricum. Next base: position 236,521 of record KV011187.1, on the reverse strand, counting down.
TTCCCTTGAACTATACTAACAACCTTACCATCCCTGACTGAAGCGTTGTGGAAGAACTTCACCAGAGAAGCCTCGTAAATGGCTGAAGAACATCCCAAAAACCCGCTGAGTCTAGATAACAGAAGGGCTTCGAACGTAGCAACCATCCCCTCGTGTTCCATTCCTAGAACTGAGTCAAAGTAGACCTGAATAACGTTGTTAATCAGTGAAGATGCCATTGCTGATAGGTTGATTTAGGAAGAATACGCCGAAGAATAGATTATCTGCAAGCAAGAAGCACTGGAAAGAAATAGTGTATTTTGCGCAAAGTAAGGGTTAGTGAAATCGAAACGATTTATATAAGGTACAGAATATGAAACGACACGCTTTTACTGTGTTGATGTGACGTTTCACATGATGACAACACACGTGTCAATCACCCGATGGCGCGATCAGATTTGGAAAAGATTTTTGAAATCATTTTGGAAAAGATTTTCGAAATCATTTTGAGTTTTAACCGCAAAGGGTTAGAAGTGAAAAAGAGCGCCATTTTATCATTACGTCACAACCTTAGATCTGAACCAATTGATATACCAGCTGAGGTACTACCAGATCTGTCCACTTATAAACATCAGCTTTATATACACAAAATCTGAGTGGATTCAGATCTCACGCATTCAGCTGACTCAGCACTTATTAATTCAGATCTGATGTTCCCCCTAAAGCTGAGGTACTCCCAAGTCTGAATGTTTACCAAATCTGAAAATCCCCGCTGTCCCCCTGAACAGTAGGCTCAGATCTGAAGCAAACAACCGCTATTCAACCTGCAATTTTGTTAGCACAAGGACAAATCAAGGCAATTCTAAGAGACCAAGAATATTTTGAAAGTATGAAAACTTAGCGTCCGGTAGAGGTTTTGTGAATATTTCAGCGACTTGCTGATCTGTTGGCACATATTCCAGCCGGACGTCCTTCTTGAGCACGTGACCTCTTATGAAATGATGCCTGATGTCGATGTGATTTTTTCTTGAGTGCAGCACAGGGTTTCTGAGTGATTGCGATGGCACTGGTGTTGTCACAGAGAATAGGTGCTTCAGAAGCATCAATGCCGTAGTCCTTGAGCTGGTGTTTAATCCATAAGATCTGAGCGCAGCAGCTTCCAGCCGCTAGATACTCTGCTTCAGCTGTGGACGTTGCAATTGAGGTCTGCTTCTTACTGAACCAGGATATCAATCGATCTCCTAAGAATTGACAAGTCCCACTTGTGCTTCACCGATCAATCATGCATCCTGCGTAATCTTCATCACTATAACATATTAGTTGAAAGCTGGAGTCTTTGGGATACCAAAGACCCACATTGGAAGTTCCTTTTAAGTACTTTAAAATCCGCTTTACAGCTATGTAATGTGATTGTTTAGGCTCTTCTTGAAATCTAGAACACATACAGATAGCAAACATGATGTCTGGTCTGCTAGCAGTTAGGTATAGCAAAGAGCCAATTATCCCGCGATACAAAGATACCTCTATGGCAGTTACAGCTTCATCTTTGTCTAACTTGATAGAAGCACTCATCGGGGTCGCAGCTGCTGAGCAGTTGTCCATGCCAAATTTCTTCAGCAGTTCTTTCGTGTATTTTTCTTGATTAATGAAGATTCCATTGTCAAGTTGTCTCACTTGTAATCCCAGAAAGAACGTCAGCTCACCCATCATGCTCATCTCAAACTTGTCCTGCATCAACTTAGAAAATTTCTGGCACAATTTTGGGTTAGTTGACCCAAAAATAGTATCATCAACATATATTTGTACTAGCAGGATATGATCAGATTTGATAATTTAAATAATTTCTTATCGACGGTGCCTATTGTGAAAACATGCTCGATAAGAAATTTAGAAAGTGTATCATACCAAGCTCTGGGTGCTTGCTTCAACCCATATAGAGCATTATCCAGTTTGTAAACGTGATCTGGATATGTATGATTTACGAAGCCAGGAGGTTCTGCAACATACACTTCCTCTGTTAAGATGCCATTAAGAAAGGCACTCTTCACATCCATTTGAAATACTTTGAAGAGTGTATCATACCAAGCTCTGGGTGCTTGCTTCAACCCATATAGAGCATTATCCAGTTTGTAAACGTGATCTGGATATGTATGATTTACGAAGCCAGGAGGTTCTGCAACATACACTTCCTCTGTTAAGATGCCATTAAGAAAGGCACTCTTCACATCCATTTGAAATACTTTGAAGTATTTGTATGCAGCATATGCAAGAAACATACGAATGACTTCTAATCTGGCTACTGGCGCAAAAGTCTCATCAAAGTCTATGCCTTCCATCTGTCTAAATCCTTGTTCTACCAGTCTAGTTTTGTTTCTAGTTACTACGTCATCTTCATTCAGATTGTTCCTAAATACCCATTTAGTTCCTATCATTGAATGATTAGTAGGTCTGGGAACTAGTTTCCATACATTATTTCTTTTAAATTGACTAAGTTCTTCTTGCATTTCATCTATCCAGCTCGGGTCAGCTAAGGCTTCTTCTATCAGCTTTGGTTCTATATGCGATATGAATGCTGAATCAAAGTGATCATGCATGAGCTAGCTTCATGTGCGAACAGGAGAGTGAATGTTACCTATGATCTGCTCCGGTGGATGATTTCTATTCCACCGAAGATCAGATCCGATTGGATTTGCTCCTTGTTCAGTTTGAATGTTCGATTGGTTGGCTTGATCTGGATTGTCTGTCACTGATTGATAAGGGCTTTGTTGTTCCAGATTTGGATTAGATACCAATTGATAATTTACATTGACAGCTTGGGCATCTGGATCTGATCTGGATACCAATTGATGTACTACAGGATCTGCTTGCGTATCCACTTGAGCAGTAGTTGGTCCAACATCAGCAACTGGCACACTAGACGAGATCTGTTCCTGCACAAGGTCAACGTTAGTCAAATCAATGACTTCTGGGTTACCTGCCAGATCTGCTTGTGCGTTATCTTGTTGTGGCATGTCGTCATCTGATTCATCAAGGCTGGTTGATTCCAGACGTGAACACAACTCATGTAAGCTCGCAGCTGAGTTGGATCGAAAGCTGTTTTCGTCAAACACCACATGTGCTGATTCTTCGACCGTCAGACTTCGATTGTTGAACACTCTATAGGCTTTGCTCACAGCTGAATATCCGAGTATTAAACCTGCATCAGATTTGGCATCGAGGGCTGTTAGGTGCTTTTTACCATTATTATGAATGAAATATCTGCACCCAAAAATAACATATATCAGGTTTCTTGCCACTCCAGATCTCATATGGGGTAATTCCATGGGTCTTGTTAATCATAGATCTGTTTTGAGTGTAGCAAGCTGTGTTAACTGCTTCTGCCCAGAATTTTGTGAAATACCGGAATAAGCAATCATAGATCGAGCAGATTCTTTTAAAGTTCGATTTCTCCTCTCAGCTAGCCCGTTCTGCTGAGGAGTTCTCGCTGCTGAAAGCTCATGCTTTATCCCAATGTCTTCCAGATAAGACAATAGCTTATAATTAAAAAACTTAGTTCCTATATCAGATCTTATCCGGTTGACCGTACAAGATTTGTCATTTTGCAAACGTTTTAAAAGCTTAATCGGCTGGTCAGCAGTTTCAGATTTTGATTTTAAAAACAACACCCATGTAAATTTTGTAAGTCATCAACAACAACAAGGGTGTAGTTCGTTCCCCCTAAGCTGGTTATGGGTATAGGACCAAAAAGATTCATACGTAAAAGCTCTAAGCTTCGGGAAGAACGTTGACCATTGTTGGATCGTATTTGACAGATCCTAATTAAGTTTTGAATTACACAAAACCTATTATTGTGTTTCTAACAATTCCACTTAAGCGTACAGGTTTTTAGGAACGAAGAAGACGATCAGCAGCAGCTGTATTTGTCCAGCCGATGGTTCACAATATTATCAATCAGCAGTTGGTTTGGTGTTCATGGAATGAGCAGCTGGATTAGCAATGGAGACGTCCAAAGTTGAATCAGCTGTTCATAATCAGGCAAAGGCCAAGTTGAATCAGCTGGAGCATGATGAACCAGCTGAAACGATGAACCAGCTGCAAGCGCTAAAGAGAAAAGATGAACCAGCTGGTACATGTTATTAAGAAGCTTGCTGAAGAAATAGATCGAAGAAGAAGATGCGCAAGTTACTGTTGACGAATCTGTTAGCAGTAGCGATTATAAGTACTGTTGATGAATCTATTAACAGTCGCCATTCAAGAAGCTTAGAAGAAGCGCAAGCTGGAGCTGGAACGAAGAAGTTCAGCAGGAAGCTACAGTGGAATCAGCAGAGAGCTTCAACCAGCAGTTAGTATTTGGAGTTGGCGATTGCAAAACGATGTCGCGTGAATAAGTTGGAACGACAGCGTTTTGCATTCGCAATAAGATTCAGCAGATGAAGAGTATCAGAAGATGCGCTAGATTTGGAATGAGCTGTGATGACATCAGCCTTGATGTCATCACAATCAGCAGTTGGCTATCAGCAGATAAAGCAAAGCGCAAGAGATAATGCGACGCCGTGCTGGAGAATCAGCAGATGGATTAGTGTTGATGACGTCATCGGTGACGTCATCATATTCAGCAGATGGTTTGAGTGAGCAGTCGCAAGAATCAGCAGGTAGCTTGCATCCAGACACAAGAGAAGCGACGTCGTAGAGGAGGCAATCCAGTCGCAAGCTAATGTTCACCAGCAGATGCTATTTGAAGATAGCGATAGCAAAACGATGTCGTTTACATAAGTTGATACGACAGCGTTTTGCTCTTGCGCTAAAGATTCAGCAGGAAGACTTTGCGTTGATTTCAGCAGTAGCAAGCTACAGTGGATTCAGTCACAACGCAAAGATTTCTAGTTGCAGTGTTGGTACATCCAGACGCAAGCAACAGCAGCATCCAGTCGAGAGCTTATATGAATCAGCTGTTGCTACGCATCCAGAAGAAGTAGCGAAGCAGTTGACGAAGAGTTCGAAGAAGTTATCAAAGCTGGATGTCAACTGCTGAGCGTAATTCAAATGGCGAAAACGACAAGAAGCCTGCAAAAGAAAAGGACACAAGTACTGTTCTCCTGTTGGTACTTTATAGAGGAGCGTTGCACTAAAATGGAAAGAAGTCAAATTAGCCAGTTGAAGCACTGAACAGATTTGGAATCTATCCAACGGGAAGAAATTCAACAGAGGCTATTTATATTCGAGGAGCGCCATTGAAGAATGGAGACGAGTGAGCAGTTCGTCCAGTTGAGAGACGACGTTGGTGCAACTACAATACTGTGGCAGAAATACATTGAATATACAGTGCACCAACAGAGGGAAAATAAAGAGATAGACGAAGCAATCGACCGCCATTAGAGAAGAGCTTTTCACGAGAGTCGATTGCTGAGTCTAGATTAGCTTGTTAGAGCATGTCCCTCGTGTGTGAGAAAAACAGAGAGTTGAGCGTTTCATTGTATCAATCTCACACACCCAGATTCATTCACATCTATTTGTGAATGAATCTCGAAATCTATTTATAGTTCCCATCCAAGCATGAAGACGTAAAACTCTTGTGTACATAGTCAGTCACACAGTTGAAGCTGTTGTGCATTTGAGGAGTCTAGGAGTTCTCACAACTGCTGGTTGTGGGATTGGGTCTGTACACGCAGTTGTAAGATCAAATATTCTAGTGGATCCTTCCGAGGTGGAAGAAGGGGAGATGTAGGATGTTGATATCCGAACTTCCAGAAACAAATATGCTGTGTATCGTGTTCTGTTATTCATTCAGTATTGCATATTTACTTTAGCACTTAGCATCTCACGCATAAGCAAAAACCAGCACGCACGCATAACAAATCAGCACTTGCTCTTTACTTAGCATCGCATAACATTTCAGCAGCACACAAGCACAAGTCTCGAACAGATTTATGTTGTACATAAATCTGTTTGAGTTGTTTTAAAATACAGGATTCAGTTCTGGTATTTTCCGCATGATTTTTAAATCATACCAGATCCTAATTAAGTTTTGAATTACACAAAACCTATTATTGTGTTTCTAACAATTCCACTTAAGCGTACAGGTTTTTAGGAACGAAGAAGACGATCAGCAGCAGCTGTATTTGTCCAGCCGATGGTTCACAATATTATCAATCAGCAGTTGGTTTGGTGTTCATGGAATGAGCAGCTGGATTAGCAATGGAGACGTCCAAAGTTGAATCAGCTGTTCGTAATCAGGCGGAGGCCAAGTTGAATCAGCTGGAGCATGATGAACCAGCTGAAATGATGAACCAGCTCAAGCGCTAAAGAGAAAAGATGAACCAGCTGGTACATGTTATTAAGAAGCTTGCTGAAGAAATAGATCGAAGAAGAAGATGCGCAAGTTACTGTTGACGAATCTGTTAGCAGTAGCGATTATAAGTACTGTTGATGAATCTATTAACAGTCGCCATTCAAGAAGCTTAGAAGAAGCGCAAGGTGGAGCTGGAACGAAGAAGTTCAGCAGGAAGCTACAGTGGAATCAGCAGAGAGCTTCAACCAGCAGTTAGTATTTGGAGTTGGCGATTGCAAAACGATGTCGCGTGAATAAGTTGGAACGACAGCGTTTTGCATTCGCAATAAGATTCAGCAGATGAAGAGTATCAGAAGATGCGCTAGATTTGGAATGAGCCGTGATGACATCATCCTTGATGTCATCACAATCAGCAGTTGGCTATCAGCAGATAAAGCAAAGCGCAAGAGATAATGCGACGCCGTGCTGGAGAATCAGCAGATGGATTAGTGTTGATGACGTCATCGATGACGTCATCATATTCAGCAGATGGTTTGAGTGAGCAGTCGCAAGAATCAGCAGGTAGCTTGCATCCAGACACAAGAGAAGCGACGTCGTAGAGGAGGCAATCCAGTCGCAAGCTACTGTTCACCAGCAGATGATATTGAAGATAGCGATAACAAAACGATGTCGTTTACATAAGTTGATACGACAGCGTTTTGCTCTTGCGCTAAAGATTCAGCAGGAAGACTTTGCGTTGATTTCAGCAGTAGCAAGCTACAGTGGATTCAGTCGCAACGCAAAGATTTCTAGTCGCAGTGTTGGTACATCCAGACGCAAGCAACAACAGCATCCAGTCGAGAGCTTATATGAATCAGCTGTTGCTACGCATCCAGAAGAAGTAGCGAAGCAGTTGACGAAGAGTTCGAAGAAGTTATCAAAGCTGGATGTCAACTGCTGAGCGTAATTCAAATGGCGAAAACGACAAGAAGCCTGCAAAAGAAAAGGACACAAGTACTGTTCTCCTGTTGGTACTTTACAGAGGAGCGTTGCACTAAAATGGAAAGAAGTCAAATTAGCCAGTTGAAGCACTGAACAGATTTGGAATCTATCCAACGGGAAGAAATTCAACAGAGGCTATTTATATTCGAGGAGCGCCATTGAAGAAGGGAGACGAGTGAGCAGTTCGTCCAGTTGAGAGACGACGTTGGTGCAACTACAATACTGTGGCAGAAATACATTGAATATACAGTGCACCAACAGAGGGAAAATAAAGAGATAGACGAAGCAATCGACCGCCATTAGAGAAGAGCTTTTCACGAGAGTCGATTGCTGAGTCTAGATTAGCTTGTTAGAGCATGTCCCTCGTGTGTGAGAAAAACAGAGAGTTGAGCGTTTCATTGTATCAATCTCACACACCCAGATTCATTCACATCTATTTGTGAATGAATCTCGAAATCTATTTACAGTTCCCATCCAAGCATGAAGACGTAAAACTCTTGTGTACATAGTCAGTCACACAGTTGAAGCTGTTGTGCATTTGAGGAGTCTAGGAGTTCTCACAGCTGCTGGTTGTGGGATTGGGTCTGTACACGCAGTTGTAAGATCAAATCTTCTAGTGGAGCCTTCCGAGGTGGAAGAAGGGGAGATGTAGGATGTTGATATCCGAACTTCCAGAAACAAATATGCTGTGTATCGTGTTCTGTTATTCATTCAGTATTGCATATTTACTTTAGCACTTAGCATCTCACGCATAAGCAAAAACCAGCACGCACGCATAACAAATCAGCACTTGCTCTTTACTTAGCATCGCATAACATTTCAGCAGCACACAAGCACAAGTCTCGAACAGATTTATGTTGTACATAAATCTGTTTGAGTTGTTTTAAAATACAGGATTCAGTTCTGGTATTTTCCACATGATTTTTAAATCATACCAGATCTGTCTCCGGTGCTCTGTTTCTGACTTTATATGTTCAAGAACCTTGAGCTATTGCAGCTCGTTTATAGCAGCGCAAAATTTTTACTGTTTGTCAAATCAACGCTGGCTATCTTTTTGATCCTATTTTCGGACCATCAACCATTTTTCTTTTAAAAGTAGATCGAATCTGTTTACCCAGCTGACATGCTGCACAAATCTTGTCCTTAGAAAAATTTTTGGGCATACCAGAAACCAATTCAAGCTTACTCAATTTGGCAAGAGTTTTAAAATTCAGATGGTTCATTCTTTGGTGCCACTGCCTGCTCTTGGAAGAGTCAGCTGCTAGGCAAATCTGTTTAGATCCAATCTGCTCTGACCAATTGATAATGTAGGTATTCCCCGATATTTTGCCTACCAATACAGTCAGACCATATGGATTCTGAACTATGTATGTGTGCTTTTGAAAGTTAACTGTGTAACCATTATCACACAGCTGACTTGTACTAGTTAAATTATAGCACAAATTTTCAACGACAAGAATGTCAGATATAGAGATGTTACCATGGGTAAGATTATCCTTACCCACAATGTTACCGTGAGAGTTATAACCAAACACAATCTTAGCTTCTTTGTGCGGTGTCAAATCTGATATTAGCTTTGGATTTCCAGTCATATGTCGTGAAAAACCACTATCCAGGTACCAGAAGATAGATTCTTCTCTAGCTTTGTACCTGTTACCCTGCAGTCACGAAAACAGATTTTGGTACCCAATTTTACTTGGGTCCAGATCGGATTACCCCTTTCGGGACCCATACTTGAATTACTTTAATAGTCTTCCCAATATGTGAGTCCATAAGGGTATGTGCAGAAATGTTGTGAGATCTGTTGAGCTTTGGCTTAGTATGTGGACCATTCAGATCTCGTTGGGGCTGAACCTTTACCCACACAGATTTGACCTTCTTGCATTATGTATCACACTGGCTTTGACAAAATTCATCGTTTTGAACTTGTAATATGCCAGATCTGATTGAGTACTCGTTCCCTCAGATCTGCTTTCTCCAAAGCATAAAACCAAGCCAGATTTGTCGTTCAGTGGCTTTTGAGTCTCATGCAGCTTTCTCAAGGAAACAGAAGACTTGGTCCAGGAGCTGATCACTTCATTTAACCTTTCGTTTTCAGATTTGAGCTCACATGACATATTTCTTAGGAGATCATTCTCAATCATCAGCTTAGTTAACTCAGTCTTTAAACTGTCAGTATCCTCAAGCTGAGCAGTGCTTGATTCAATTGAACTACTTTTCAGACCATTGTTTTCAGCTTTGATTTCCTCAAATGTTTGAGATAACTTCCGATACTCATGGAACATTTCATTAAGTACATTGATCAGGTCCTCTTGTGTAAATTCACAATTAGAAAAATCAAATACATCATATTCAGTAGTGGTCTGATCTGCCATCAAGCAGTGGACTTCTTCTGGCTCACTGTAACTGGATGAGGAGCTGTTTGTTGTAGAATCTGAGTCTGAATCTACCCAGTTCTTGTTACTCTCCTCAGCAACAAGTACTTTTCTATCATTCTTTCGGTTGGGCCTTTTATCAGATCTAGTCCTCATCCTTCTCTCTTTGGATCTCTCTTTTGATCTATCATCTTTCTTCTCATCTCTCTTAGATCTGTCCTCCTTCTTGGGCCTGTTACAATCTGCTGCGAAATGCCTTGGACGATCACAATTATAACAGTTCATATCAGTAGATATCTTTTCAGATTTGTTATAATTGAAAGAAGGGTTATAGGATTTTCTCATGAATTTGTTGGTGTGCAATAATTTCCCCTGCTAGGTAGAGCGATCGAACCGTGGCGCTTGTGTTGCTATACTGTTTAAAAAGATTGGAGTTGCACCGTTACCACTAGCTATAGCTTTTGGTAAAGCGGAAAGCGCTCGGTCCTACAGAATTTCCAAAACTTCTTGACGAAGAGGGACATGGCGTCGTTGCTCAGTTGTTTGGCAGACTTGCTAGTGATTGGAGAGCACTGTTCTGAAGTTGTTGCAGCTAGAGCTTTAGTTGGTTGGGAGGTAGACGGTCCAGCCTCAGATCTGGTCTCCAGATCGAACTCGTAGGCTTTGAGATTTGCAAACAGATCATGGAGCTCAAGCTTGTTCAGATCTTTGGTCTCCCGCATCGCCATGGTCTTGACATCCCACTCTCTGGGCAGCGCTATCATCACCTTGAGAGCCAGTTCTCTGTTACTGTATTCCTTGACAAGACTGATAAGCTCTATTACAACAACACTGAATCTTTCATCGAACTCAGCCATGGTCTCTCCATCTCGCATATTTATCGACTCATACTTCTGCTGGGCCACGGTCAATTTGTTCTCCTTGGTTTCGTCATTGCCTTCGCAGATTTGAGTTAACTTCTCCCATATATCTTTGGCAGTAGCGCATGTTTTGATTTTTCTGAACATGTTCTTATCCAGCGTCTTGTATAAAATATCCTTCGCCATATTGTCAAGATTTTCCTTCTTCTTGTCCGCAGTTGTATATTCATGTCGGTTCTTTTCCACCCACTGAGGTGCCCCATCAGATATTGCTATAGCTGCATTGGCTTTCATGATCTTCATCGGTCCATCAGTGATAACGAACTACATGTCATCGTCTTGTGCGGCCAATTAAGCTTGCATCCTAATCTTCCAGTCGTCATACTCCTCCTTGGAAAACATAGGAATCTTGTTATGAGAAGTAGACATATTTCAAATATATAAGCACAAAGATAAAATTGTTCAATGACTGAGAGGTACAGGCTCTGATACCAATTGATATGATCAATTAGGATCGAAAATAGGCCTAGGAGTTCAGAAGGGGGGGGGGTTGAATGAACTCCTTTGGATTTTAATTTTTCGAAATCTTAAAAACAATTTTACAAGCCTTCGCTAAACTCAGATCTAAGTTACCAGATCTGAGGCTCTCAATTTAAAGCTGTTTGCTCGGTTAACAATAAATTGTGCGGAAATAAACCGATTGATCAGTGAACAGTTAATAGAAATAAATACGATGCAAATAAAGTAAAAGTGCAGGGATCAAGAGTTTGTTTACGGAAGTTCAGCTATCAAATCCTACGTCTCCCCTTCTTCCTTTGCAGGAAGGTTCCACTAGAAATATTTGATGAATACAGACACTGTAGACATCCAATCACTGAGCCTTGCTCCAAATGAACTCATAGCCACCACAACCAAGCAGATACACTGCTGTTTACAATCAAATAGATTTTCGAACTGCTTCACGAAGCACGTTCGTTACAGACTAAATCTAAATAATACAATGAATACAATGTTTTGAGTACTGTAGTTTTCTCGAAGATAAATCTAATAAGAACAAAGAAATGTTCTTCGAGATTCAAACACTGGGACATAGAATATTTTTGAGAACTTGAATATTCCCAGAAATTTGAGAGCGTGAGAGTATATGAGATAAATTTACAGAGAGCTTAAAAGTACGGAGCACTTCTTCATTTGAAATCTTCAACTATTTATACTCTTCAATCTCAACGGTCAGTAGAAACAAATCCCTTCGTACATCGGCAGTTGTCAGGGCTTAATTGACCCATTTACCAAACTGGGTAAACAGCGTATCAATCACTCTGCGTAATTGCGACTTTACTAAAAATAGTTCTGATTTGTTTCCTTAGTTCAAGTTATGACCATTGATTCCTCTCAAATAATCAACTGATAGCATCTGGCGAGATCTGAAGCTCACATATGTTAGAACCTTGAAATCTGAATACTGCTCTGTCTCTCCCTTTTTGAGTAGCTACAAGAAATATCTCCTTACACGCATAGCCATCACATCTGAAATATCTCCTTTTTTTGTCTTTTACTGATTGATTATTTCTCACATCTGAAGTATTCTGCTTATACGAATATTCATTCTTTTTGTACTATTACTGAGTCAACGCTCTCTGTTAGATCTGAAATATTGTACTCTCCTAGTAATATTGAAACACTATCAAATCTGAAATCTGAAAAATCCTGTGTGGAGTCTGTTCACATCTGAGTCCATTACTGATAACATCTGAAAAGCTCGGATATGAAATATAACATCTGAACAAGCATACCCGAATCTGTTACCGAAGTCTCTGAGTCAAATATGAATACCCTCAAATCTGAAATCCTAACTCGATTACCGAAATAACCCGAATACTCAAATCTGATTAGATCTGATTCGAAATCTTCCACCTGATAACTGAAATCTGAGTAAACTGTTCCCAAATCTTTCGGATCTGAAAATACTTAACTGTTAACCACGATAACTGACTGTCCAGATCTGATTTTCAAGATTCAGTTCTTATCTTGTTTTTTGTTATCACCAAAACTTACAAATTTTATCTTAACAAAAACTGACCGGCTAGTCTTCGGTGATCTGGAACATACTAGGTCGGGTGAACAGTGACCACGAGGATTTGGAAAAAATATCTGAAGAATCCAAAGAAATGTGTGGCCTAAAATGACTAAGTTTTGGTGTGAGAACTGTAACTAACCGATTTAATTAGTGGCATATTATGAGCAGATTAGAGGAAACAACAAGACTTAATCGCGTAAGCTGTTGGAGGAGGTCGTGTGCTAGTTAGCAGCTTAGGATGTTTGATGTAAGATGTTGTTTGTTATTGGGTAGCATGGAACGGATCGGGCACGGGCTGTTTGGGATGGAACAACTCTGAGCTGTTGGAGTTTAGACGGGATGAAAAAACAGCTTAGAGGTGCACGAGCTGGTCTACGTGCGTGTGAGCTGGTACGCGGTACGACGTCGTTTAGTGATGTCAGTTAAGACGCTGGTTGCTGGAGCTGAGTAGCGTGATCTACTGACTAGCATGATCTGTTGGTTGCACGAGCTGATAGGTAAGCGGGAACAGTTGCACGACCGTGATATGCTGAGTGTGTATGCTATTGAGGCCGAGAGCTGTCGGTGGAATATAGTAGATCACGGGGCTTAGTTTATGGCCTTGACTTTGACCATGTATACAAATATATTTCCCAACACTTAGATGATTTTTCAGACCAGATATCCCTTATACCCTTCCAGAAGAGCAATCGACGCACTATTTCTCCCAAAGCCTAACTGTTCACCCGAACTCTATTTTCCCGATTTTCGCCGATTTACATCGCCGTTTGGAGTAAGATTGGTGGAGCTGGGTTCATCTATCCAAGTCATTTCGATTGGTGCTAGTTTGGAGGCATGGGTCGGCCCGTCAAAGGTGAGGCGTGAGCAAAGCGTTCGAATATTTGTGATTTCCGGCCGGTAGTTTCTCCCGTTCCTCTAGAGCTCTTGGGTAAGCGTTGGTTCTTGTTTTTATGTTTCGAATAAAGCTGGTTTTCATGTTTGAGGTACCGGTTTAGGCTGGGTTAGTTGGTAGCTCCCAAAATCTGTTAGGTCGAGATTTTTCCTAAGCTGTCACAGTATGTTGAGCAGGTTTTGTAGCAGCGTGGTTATTTTTCTCGGGCAGCTTTTGTTAATCTTTGTCGTGAGCTGAACTAGCGTGGCTGGACAGGTTAGGCTTTGTGGTTGTTCGAGCAGCTTTTGTCGGATTCCTCGTGAGCTGTTGAGCAGTGGGCGTGCATGAGTTGCGGGCTGTGTTCTCGTGCGTGAGCTGCTGGGCTGTGTACTTGTGAGATCCATTGAGGTAGTAGTCGTGCTGATGGTGAGGTACGAATGAGCTCGGTTTAGCAGCTTTAATATCAGCTTGTAAATATTTCCTGCGTGTGTGAGCTGTCGCGTGGCGTGTGTGAGCTGCCCTGTATCTTGTGTGCTAGCTGGGTCTGATTAATGGTGAAAACTACCGTGTGTACGTGTGTGCTAGCCGAGGAGGTGTAGTGGGGCAGTCGTTTGATGGTTCTTGGTTTTGAATGGTCTATGTGCTCTTAATTGCTTATGTGTGTGAATTTTACGTATTGTTGTGAGCATGATATTGCCTGGCATTCACGCATAGCATATTGAGCCTGTTCTCTTTGAGACCTTATAATCGCTGAGTCACGATTTTCCGGCTGAGTCGCCGTGCTGAGAATCCAATGTCGTCGCTGAGTCGTGATAGCCAGCTGAGTCACGGTGATTTGGATTCTGTTGATTCGTTGAGATTTATTGCACAGCTGAGTCGTGTGCCTTGCTTACCGATGATTCTTGGTAACCCACATGCATTGGACGTTTGAAATATTGCATGTATGATATGATTGTTGCTTTATCGATGCTCTTCGTACTGAGGTTTGAACTCGTTTTATTTTCCCTCTTTGGGCTGCTTTGGTCTGTGTTGGCCTTTGCAGGGTCTTCAGGTAATCCAGCTGGACCGAGTGGAGCGTCAGCTGGTAGATCCCCTGTTTGATTCCCAGTTATATATTATGTATTGAATTATTGAAACGGGGGATGCCCTGTGTGTATGATGTATTTGGGGCTCTATACTTGTTGTTATACTTGGATTGCTTTTAGTGTTGCTGTTGTGTTGGATTTTTGAGTTGAAATCCGTATTTTGATTATGTTCGTATTTTAAATGATAATTTCAGTTCAGGCCCAAACGAAAATTTTATCCCATATTTGATGCTTCCGTGTAATCATGATTAATTGAGTAATTAATCTATGTTTTAGAGCATCGGGCCTGACATTTTGGTATCAGAGCTTAAACTGGGATAAGCTCGAATCTTTTCCATCACACTTGAGTCTAGGCACAGAGTTTGAGCTTTTTGGATTGTGATTGAATCTGTGATTTTTATGATTTTTGTTATCTTCCTCCGTGAATTATCTGCTTTTGGTTCTTACCTTTGAGTTTTGGTAGATGCCGCCGAGGAGAGGTAGAAGTCGAACCGCTAGGCAGATAGTTGGGGAGTCTATAACCCCAGGGAGTGATGAGGATGTTGAGAAATAGAGTGTGCCTTTGCGTCGTCGAGCTAGGCAGGCAGAGATGGAGGTTGAGAATGTGACTAGGCAGATTGGCGAGATGGAACTAGTGTTGGCTAGATTTCAGCGGATGAATCCCCCTACGTTTACTGTCGCTGATGGTGGTTTGATGGCTGAAGGTTGGTTGGAGCATATGGAGGAGTTGTTTGATGTGGTGGAGTAATCTCAGGAGAGGAGACTGAAGTTGGCTGTTTTGCAGTTGAGGGAGCATGCTCAACTGAAACATACTAAACCTCTAAATTTTTTTTTGAAACCCGACGTGGAATATACATTTAATGAAAGCTATAAATAAAACCATAACTTAAGCATTAAAAATAACATCTCAACATTCGTTAAAACGACTGCAAAAATCCTCAATCCACGTCTCACAAGCTAACATAAAAATCAGAGTATTCAAAAACTGTTTGCGGAAAACTGAACTTGTTTAAAACAAATAACATAAAGTAACTGAGT
The DNA here is from genome assembly GCA_001598015.1 of Dorcoceras hygrometricum. Classification (NCBI taxonomy): domain Eukaryota; kingdom Viridiplantae; phylum Streptophyta; class Magnoliopsida; order Lamiales; family Gesneriaceae; genus Dorcoceras; species Dorcoceras hygrometricum. The sequence goes on along the minus strand of KV011187.1, from coordinate 220,966 downwards.
GGTCACGGGGTAACAGCCGCAGCGGAGCATCAAACGTCCTTACCGCCGGTCGGAGTAATCTCATCAACATCATCATGCTCACCTGTATCATATAAACCTAGTGAGCCTAAAGGCCCAGCATGCTATATCCGCTAATAACAAGGTACATATCATAAAACCATATACAGACACATAAGGATATGAATATAATTTTCATGACATGCGTGCTTAAAAGATCTTAAAACATTAAATCGTACTGTCGTCGTACATACGTCATCATATAACATATACGTTAAGACATAGCATAAACATAACATAGCTAAAAAGAACATGCGAGTCGTATCCATGAAGTGAGAGCCATTAAGGTCGATTGATCAATCTAAAAGCAACGTACGTGGCGGTGTGGTTCACCCGACCTTACCTCGGGATCCCTATATATCACACCTCTATGCTGCCACTTCACCCCGATGTCACACGAGGATCCATAAGCTCATTATCATTATAAATTAACAGGGGATCCCCGGGCCCGCTAACCCGGCTAACTCCCATCATTACTTTGCCCCACAACACTTCAATCCCTCAAAAATATTTTCATTCATGCCTTAATATAATTTAAATTTTCATGATGCATGCGTTTCATAAAAAATCATGCAACTTAAAAACTTGGCCCATTAATATATATTTAATTTCTTTAAAACATTTCATAAATCAATACATAGCATAATACGTTTATAGTTAAATATATATTCATGGGCCTATGCATTATTTCTCTCGGTCCGGTCAAGGACTGGCTCAAGTGACTGTCCCACTAACTCTAAACCCAGATCCTCAACTTAACTTAAAATCATACTAAGTCCAACTCATAATAGCCCAACAACTAAGAACAAACCCTTTTTAAAATCATTTGAAGGCCTCGGCCCAACATCGTTAAAATAGGCTTAAAACTCATTAAAATAAATATCGGCCCAAAATCCACTAATTTGGCTAGAAACCCAATTTCATAAAAATTCCAGCAACTTAAAAATATATTTTGACTTAAAATCGTTGACCCGAATTCATTTGACCAAAAACGAAATTTCAACTTAAAAAGTCGACATGACCCGATAAAAGTGACTCGGACTTTAAAAATAAAATAACCCGGCCCAAAAATAAAATAAATCGGACCAGAATTAAAATAGTTGACTCGAGAGTCGAATAACCGATCCGGTCCAACCAAACCAGCCGAACCGGTTCAGTTAGACCGAACCAATCAAAACAAACCCTAAACCTAAAATACACTCTCTGCACAAGCTGCCGCCGCGACCAGTCTCTGGTTTTTGCGTTTGTTCTCCCTGCTCCGGCCACCACTGCCAGAGCCCTTCTGGATGGACCACCCCCATGTTCAGGCGGTTCTAACGTGACCGACCTTGCCTCAAACCGTGACCTAACCAGGGAGAAATTGTCGCTGCAAGTGGACGCACCAGCCATACTGCACGCCGCGCGACCACCTGCTGGTCTTCTCGTTCGTTCTCCCTGCTCCGGCCACCTCTGCCGGAACCCTTCCGGCTGGACCACCCCCAGGTCCAGGTGGTTCTAACAAGACCAACCTTGGCCCAAACCATGGACGCTACTGGACGCACGAAGCCTGGGAATCAGGCGCATCACGCATGCAGATTACACACACTGCACGGTGTGAATCTTCAAGCCAACGGTTCGACCCTTAAATCTCAACTTAGAACCACTACAAGCCACTCCTAGGACCACCATGAACCACCTAACATCGATTCAAGACCGCTCAAGCAGCCCATCAACCGAAGCCATGCAAAAAGGATCAAAACCGTGAGGTGCCATAAGAATACATGCATGATCATTAACATGAACTTTGAGATCTGAAGCATACACAAAATTTCCATGCATAATCTTTGTAAAGGTGCCATAAGAATACATGCATGATCATTAACATGAACTTTGAGATCTGAAGCATACACAAAATTTCCATGCATAATCTTTGTAAAAACAGTGTAATATGATCAATATGGTGAGAAAAGGAAGAATATAACATGCCTTGATCGATAGAGAAGCGAAAATACGTGATACCGGAGCGGAGGACAATGGAGGAGACCACACCTTAGAGTTTCAATCCAAAACTTGCAAGAATTCGGTCACCTTGGGGAGGATGGAGGCTGATGTTGGCTGATGAGAGGAGAGACTAGGGTAATTTTCGAAATTAGGGAGAAGGGTTGATGAAAATAGTACAAAAAGAAATTAAAAAGCCCATCAATATACTAGCCCATCCTCTAATTAAAAGGCTTAAAAATACTTAAAATTCAGACTTCAAGCCTTTAATTTTCGTAATATAGGGCCTCTCAAATTTAAAAGTGTAGTAAAAGTCATAAAAATGGTCCGTATAGGCGAAAAACGGTTCCCCTCGGTACCCGTGCATAAAATCTCATTTTATTGGAAATTGTGCATAAAATAAAAATATTTTACTTTAAAATATGTCTAGGGGCTGAAACATTAAAATATTTTCAATTTGGTCGTCTCCGGACTCGTCCCCGCTTACCGGTCTCAAATCGTACCGTAAAGTGACATGCACACGTAAAGCATAAAATCATCATATAATCACATACATGACATGCAAATCATGCTAACATAAAGTTTTTCCCCTAGTCATGTGCTCATTTCTACGTAATCCGAATTTCAGGATGTTACATCAACGCTGGTGGAAAGGTAATTCCCGAGTCATGAGAGAGAGTGGAGCTTTGATTTCTTGGGAGAGCTTCTGTGCCGCCTTTCGTCAGGAGTATACCCCTGAGTCCTACTACAACAACCGTGAGAGGGAGTTTGATAATCTGAAGCAAGGGAACATGAGGGTAGCCGAGTATGCTAGACAGTTTTCATCACTTCTGTCATATGTTCCCCACGTTTCCAACCAGAAGAGGACGAAGAGGAACAAGTTTCGGAGAGGGTTGAGGCCCGATTTGTTCCGTATGGTGCTAGCGATTCTCCTGCGACTTATGCTAAGGCAGTGGATAGGGCGATGGACATTGAGGAGAGTCTTTTGGAAGCTCAGAATCAGATTTAGATGACAGTTGGACGCAGTTTCCAACCCGTGCCAGAAGGGACACATTCTTTTCAACCTCCTCAGACATCGCAACAGTCAAATCACCCGAGGTTCAAACCTCGAGAAAAGCAGTTTAAGAGACGGTCAAATTCGAGTTCTTCTGGTTCTGGTGATAGTGGCTCTGGAGGAGTATCGTGTGGTCAGTGTGGAGGTACGTATATGACTTCTCAGTGCCGTGGAGTTCAGGGTCTTTACCATAAGTGTGGGCAGCCTGGACATTTCGCTAGAGTTTGTCCTTTGATGGGGGGACATCCCTCAAATCAGTCACAGCAAGGTTCAGCTGGTGGTTCTTCGTAGAGACCGCAACCTTTTGCCCCAACCCCACGATCAGGATTCCAACCACGAGAATCGTCTAGGTTCGGAGGATCTTCTAGACCTCAGTTTTCGGGACCTCAGCAAGCTCAGGTGAATGCAATGACGAGGGAGCAAGCTGAAGATATGCCTGGAGGAGTTATTGCAGGTACCTATACTATTTTGACTTTCCTGTACGAGTTTTATTTGATGCTGGAGCATCACACTATTTTATATCTGATCTGTTTGTATATGAGTGTGGGTTGAGTTCTACCCCACTGTGTGATGTTGTATCTGTTTCTACTTCTGCTGGTGTGTGGCTGTTGTCCGTGAGGTGGTTTTGGATTGTGTTATTAGATTTGATGAGAATGTGCTGGTGACAAACCTGATTTCTCTAGAGATTAGAGATTTTGACTGCATCTTGGGTATGGATGTGTTGTCCGTTTATTGAGCGACTGTTTATTGTTTCCATGGTGTAGTGAGGTTTAGACCTCAATTTGCGGAGAAATTACGGTGCTGACTCGCAGCCTAAGATTCCACTAGTGTCAGCCATGGAGATGTTTAGGCTGTTATCGCTAGAGAATTCAGGGTTCATGATTTATGCCCTGAATGTTTCCCAAGAATCACGGGTAGAGTTGAGTGATGTCTCGGTTGCTCGAGAGTTTCCAGATGTGGTCCCGGATGATATTCCTGGATTCCCTCCGAGGCGAGAGATTGATTTCAGCATTGATTTGGTGCCAGGGACCGCCCCAATTTCAAGAGCCCCATACCGGTTGGCGCCAGCTGAGTTGAAGGAACTTAAGGACCAGTTGCGTGATCTTCTAGAGAAGGGATTTATTAGGCCGAGTATGTCGCCTTGGGGAGCCCCGATTCTCTTTGCGAAGAAGAAGGATGGATCTATGAGGATGTGTATTGACTTTCGGCAGCTGAATAAAGCAACGATCAAGAACAAGTAACCGTTGCCGATAATTGATGATCTGTTTGATCAGCTGTAGGGATCGGCAGTGTAATCCAAGATTGATCTGCGATCTGGTTATCATCAGTTGCGGATTAGAGACGCTGATGTGGCGAAGACGGCTTTTCGAACTAGATACGGGCATTATGAGTTTCTTGTGATGCCGTTTGGATTGACGAATGCCCCTGCTGTCTTCATGGATTTGATGAATCGCGTCTTTAGTGAGTATATCGATTGTTTTGTGATTGTCTTCATAGATGATATCCTGGTGTATTCGAGGAGCTATAGGGAGCATAAGGAGCACTTGAGACTGGTGTTTCAGAAACTGAGAGACTCAATGCTCTATGCGAATTTCAGTAAGTGTGAATTTTGCTTAGACAAAGTAATCTTTTTGGGTCATGTCATATCTGCACAAGGTATTTCGGTGGATCCTATTAAGGTCGAAGCAGTTCTTAGCTAGGAGCGACCTAGGAATGTTTCGGAGATCTGTAGTTTCTAGGGTTTGGCTGGCTATTACAGATGTTTCATTGAGGGTTTTTCTTCAATAGCCAAGCCAATGACGCAGTTGACCCAGAAGGATAGAAGATTTTTGTGGACAGACGAGTGTGAGTCGAGTTTTCAGTTGCTCAAGGAGAAGTTGACTACTGCTCCTGTGTTGGCTTTACATTTGGGATCTGGAGGTTTTGTGGTTTGTTCCGATGCTTGCCTGAATGGTTTGGGCTGTGTATTGATGCAGAACGGGTGTGTGATAGCCTATGCATCTCGACAGTTGAAACCCATGAGACGAGATACCCCGTTCACGATTTAGAGCTGGATGCTATCGTTTTTGCCTTGAAGGTTTGGCGTCACTACTTGTATGGCGAGCAGTTTGTGGTGTACACAGACCACAAGAGCTTGAAATACATCTTCACTCAGTCAGATATGAACATGAGGCAACATCGTTGGATGGTGTTGCTCAAGGATTTTGACTGTGAGATTCAGTATCAGCCTGGGTGAATGAACTTAGTGGCAGATGCCTTGAGTAGAAAAGCCCAGCCTGCGATGTTAACATCTTTGAGTATTTCAAAAGTCCATGAGCATTTGGGGACTTTTGGATGGCGTTTTCAGCCAGATGATCAGTACTTCGTGGTTTCTTCTTTTCAGTTCGAACCGCAGCTTGTCGCAGACATTAGGGCAGCACAGAGGACTGACTCGTATATCCATGAGTTGAAGATAAAACCCAGAATGGTCAGTCGGAAGATTTCGGTTGCCTCTGATGGATTCCTGAGATTTCGTGGTATATTGGTTGTTCCAAACCTGATCTATTTGAGAGAAACCATCTTGAACGAGGCCCAATGCAGTCATTATAGTGTGCATCCGGGCGAGAAGAAGATGTATTATTCCTTGAAGTCGCACTATTGGTGGGAAGGCATGAGGAATGATATCTGGATTTGTAGCTCGATGTTTGAACTGCCAACAGGTCAAGGCCGAGAGGATGAGGGTGGATTGCTGTAGAGTTTAGAAGTGCCTCAATGGAATTGGGAGCACGTGGCCATGGATTTTGTGACCCATCTACCTCGTTCGAACAGGGGATGTGATGCGATTTGGGTTGTTATTGATAGGCTTTCGAAGTCAGCCCATTTCATTCCCTACGATGTGAGGTGTTCCATGAAGAAGATGACAAGGTTGTACGTTGACCATGTGGTTAGTTTGTATGGAGTACCGGTTTCGATAGTGTCTGATCGATATCCACGATTCACTTCCCTATTTTGGAATGGCTTACAAGAAGCGATGGGTTCAAGATTGGCTATGAGTACAACTTATCACCCGCAGATAGATGGCCAATCCGAGAGGACCATACAGACTTTGGAGGACATGCTGCGAGCAATTGTGATGGATTTCTATGGTGGCTGTCAGGATTCTTTATCCCCGATAGAATTTTCGTATAACAATAGCTACCAAGTGACTATCGAGATGACACCATTCGAGGATTTGGACGGTCGAAAGTGTAGATCGTCGATTTGCTAAGAAGAAGTTGGTGAGAGGCAACTGTCTACCCTCGAGTTTATGCAGCATATGAAGGATCAGGTTGAGCTGATTCGGAGCCGAATGAAGGCTGCACATGTCAGGCCCCGTGCTAATTACCAACAATTAACACATAATAAGCGCATAATTACGGAAGCTTAAAATCAGGGCTTAAAAATTTTTCAAAAGAAATGGGCCTGAACTTTAAATCATTCCTTCAAAATATTCCATACTCAAAATATCAGTTAACTCAAACTCCATCAACAATTAACCATAAAAATCAATTCGAAAGACAGATCCCCAAATACATGATAACACGGGGCATCCCCCGGTTCAATACATATCATAATTAAACTGGGACTTTTGTTGTGTTGGTGGTTAATATTAGTACATAATTGGAATCATATTTTGATTATATGTGTTTTCTCTTTGCAATTATTTTTTTGTATTTACTTTTTTGAGAATTTATTTTTTTATGATGTTGGTTATTTGTGTATCAAATTTAAATTTTTTTTTTTTGTTGGGAGATAAGATTGTTATTATTGATTCTCGATCTCGAAACATCGTCACAAACTTGAGACCTTAATATCAGATGTTTCATCTTAGTCAATTCAGGCTCAATATGTATGCATGATGCCAATCAATATCAATGCTCAATGCATACAATGTATAATACGTGAATCAAAACATATCTCAATCAATTCCAGCACGTAAACTCACGTAAGCCACATAACAGCAGTTCACAACATCGAAACATAGTCATGTTCACGCTCAAACTGCTAAGGGCTGCTCAATTCGTACCTTTCTTCTTCAATTACCTAACAAATTCTCACAAAGACACGTCCAGCGACAACTCAAGCTGACAGCCTTGGAGGCTTCCTCAACAATTCCCTTCAAAATTCCTAGAAGCTTAAATCTGCCAAAGATACCTAATATCTTAGCTCAAACCATCAAAAGAAAGCTCACCCAAAAGATAGAAACGCACGGCGCAACTTACTGCTCAACACAGCCTGACGGTGAACAGTAGCTAAAATCGAGGGTTTCGAGTTTGAGGATAAGAAATAACAGGTCTGGAATGCTCTAAGTGTAACTCAACACTTATACAAATATCCACTACTCAAAAGCTACCAAACAAGTCTAACACCGGCAAAAACAGATATCTACTACTCAAAAATCGCCCAACAGATCTCGCACAAAGCAAAAGCAAACCAACGTTCAGCGTATAGGCACAAAACGACGTCGCATGAGCAAAACAGATCTTAACGCTAAAAGCAACAGATCTCACGCCCGCGCGCAACTCCAAAACGACGGCGTATAGGCACTAGATCTTCTTACGTCACCCGCAGACTTGCTTACGTCATCAGATCTATCGCGCAATTCTCGAATGAACGCTACTCGCTTCTAACGACAGATCTGCTTACGTCATCTACCAGACCTGATGACGTCACCCTCAAGCGCTGCCAGATCTCTCGCTACAATTCAAATGCGATCACCATCCAGCGATGCTTACGTCACACACAAGAGCTGCTTACGTTATGAGATCTGAATTTCAAAAGAACAACGCATTCATTTCTCACGTTCTTCTCGACCACCAGATCTCTCAATCAAATCGAACAGCTTTCACCAAATGCAACGCGAGAAACACGCTAATCACTGGAAAACAGATCTCTCACGAAAACATCAACTAAAATCTGGACAATTCCAACTAAAGATCTAACTATTACCAAATCAGATTTCATCAAAATTCGAAATTCCAAAATTTCAATTCTTAATTCCCGTGACTAATCTATCTCAAATTTCGATTAATCACTAATTAGAAATCTGAATCCTCACACACGGGGTCACTCTATCTAAGTCTATGTGTCCAAAGACTGATGAGGAGATAGAGAGTATGGCACGTGTGCCATATGCCTCGGCGATAGGTAGTATTATGTATGACATGATCTCAACTAGACCAGATGTCGCATATGCTCTGAGTGTCACGAGCCGCTACCAGGCCAACCTCGTCCAATTGCATTGGAAGGCTGTGAAAGATATTCTTAAGTACTTACGAAGGACTAAGAATATGTTCATGGTCTATGGGGGTGGTGAACTGAAACTGGAAGGCTACACTGATTCTAGCTTCCAGTGTGATGTGGATGATTCGAAGTCAACCTCTGGATTTGTGTTCATGCTCAATGGTGGTGCTGTCTCTTGGAAGAGTTCCAAGCAAGACACCATCGCGTATTCAACCACTGAGGCTGAGTACATCGCTGCATCAGCTGCTGCTAAGGAGGCGGTTTGGATAAGGAATTTCATCCAAGAGTTGGGCGTCATTCCTGATGGAGTTGGTCCAGTCCTGGTGTACTGCGACAACACGGGTGCCATTGCGCAAGCAAATGAGCCTAGGTCTCACCAAAGATCAAAACATATACTGAGGAAATACCATATAATCCGGGATATTGTGGCTAGAGGTGACATAGCAGTTGAGAGAGTCGCCTCTGCGGACAACGTTGCTGATCCACTTACGAAGCCCTTGCAAGGACCGTTGTTTGAAAAACATCGCGAAACAATGGGACTGCGTCTGATGAGTAGTTGGCTATAGGGCAAGTGGGAGATTGTTAGAGTAGATGCCCAACTAGCCAACTTGTGGCGTGTGGGTTTTATAGTCTTGGTTGTACTGATTAGTCCTCACGACTCGAAACGTCATTGAGACTCTACATGATAGGCGTCTCACTTTGACTCGTTTGCCGACTCACTGTGGTCATTAGGCGGCGGGATTGGGTGAGGTTCCGATGCATTTAGGAGTCGATGCTTCGTTGTCGAGGATTCACCGCTCGCTTACATGCGTGGATATCCTATGCTATCTGAGGAGATAATAGTGTATAAATCTCTGGCCAGAGTACTAGAAGTGTTTTAGGTAAATGGGTTTACCTAGTAACACTCGTGATGTCACTATTAGATCTCCAAGATGTATGCATAGCTATCGGATCTCTAGAGACTCTCGATTTACCATGGTCGTTGATCTGATCGGGATATATGTGTTGAAAGGACCGTACTGTATACTAACCACGACCAACTGGTTCTTGCAGGCACTATCAGTGATACCTAGGGGATCATGGGGCGATGTTGCTAGGCTCTTTACCATGATCCGATGGGCAAGTCCGAAATTGTGATTTCGGAGCCACAATGGTTGTGGGCCCACGGCTAGCTGTATCCCTGAACCATTGAGGGTCACACAAGTACTGGATTCATGAGGCCCGCACAGAAACTGAGCTCAATGTGTTGAGCACTTGAGGAGGATTTTAGGGATTGCGACTTCCTAAAAGTCAACAGGGGTCAAATTGCGATTTTCCAATGTTGAGGGGCAAAACTGTCATTTTGGACTAGGTTTCTGAAAAATTGTTTTTCGCATCATAACGTTCAGTTTTGGAAACAGAGTCGATCGGTCCGATCTGATCGTCGATCGGAGTTATGATGAATCCGCAGTTAATTAAATGAACCGAATGTTCACTACAACTTAACGTTCAGTTTTGTACTTAGGGTTTAATCACTACAAACCCTAACCCTAGACCTAAGTGTTTGGCCACCCCCTCCTCCAAAGCCTCACGCCACCGCCGCCGGTTCCCACGCGCCACCGTCGGCCGCCTCCGTACGCCGCCCCGTGATTGGACTTGTTTCGATCACCGCGACGAGGAGTTTCCGTCCGTGCTGAATTTGTCAGTCCTTCTAGTGCAGGCTGACGAAGGAATCATATTTCCGATCGTGGACCTGATTGACGATCTACCGCCTACCGTTTGAAGTGCCGGTTTCCTCGTGAAACTGGTCGGAGCCAGGCGCCTAGACTCGGCCGCCTCCGTACGCGCCCCGTGATTGGACTGTTTCGATCACCGCGACGAGGAGTTTCCGTCCGTGCTGAATTTGTCAGTCCTTCTAGTGCAGGCTGACGAAGGAATCATATTTCCGATCGTGGACCTGATTGACGATCTACCGCCTACCGTTTGAAGTGCCGGTTTCCTCGTGAAACTGGTCGGAGCCAGGCGCCTAGACGCCAGCAAGGTGACTAATCTATGAACAACCTATATATGTTTGTAGATTTATTTTGATGTATTGAACACTTTCCGGGCCAATTTTTGTTTTCCGCTGCGCCCCTGGGAAGTGGGATCCTGATCCGCCACCGTATGCCAACATGAAGTGGGCTGACTTGGACAGTCTATCAACCACCACCCAAATAGCATCACATCCCCTATTAGAACGAGGGAGATGTGTCACAAAATCCATTGCAATGTGCTCCCAATTCGACTAGGGAACCTCTAAACTCTGAAGCATACCTCTAAGTCTTATCCTCTCAGCCTTGACATACTTACAGTTCAAACATCGAGCCAAAATTCTTGAAATATCATCCTTTATGCCTTCTCACCAATAGTAAGATTTCAAGGCATGGTATATTTTCTTTTCACTCGGATGCACACTATGACAACTACAACGGGCCTAGTTCAGGATGGTTTCTTTCAAATCAATCAGGTTTGGAACCACTAATCTCCCCTAAACCTCAAACATCCATCAGAAGAAATAGCAAAATCATTCTATTGACCTGTCTGGACCTTGAACTTCAACTCATGAATGTATGGGACAGTCCGCTGGGCTGCTCTAATGTCTGCTAAAATCTGCGGTTCGACCTGAAAAGTAGAAACTACAAAGTACTCATCACCAGGCTAGAAACGCCATCCTAAAGTCCTCAATTCTTGTGAACCCTCGAGATATTCAATGATGCCATCATCATAGGCTGGGCTTTCCTACTCAGAGCATCAGCAAATAAATTCACTCTACCAGGCTGGTACTGAATCTCACAATGAAAATCCTTAAGCGACTCCATCCACCTATGTTGTCTCATATTCAAATAAGATTTGGTGAAGATATACTTCAAAGTCTTATTGTCGGATCACAAATTGTTCTCCATAAAAATAATGGCGCCAAATTTCACGGCAAGCACAATGGCCGCCAACTCCAAGTCCTGAATGGGATATCTAGTCTCGTGAGGTTTCAATTTTCGAAACGCATAAGCTATCACTCGCCCGTGCTGCATCAACACGCATCTAGACCACTCAACGAAGCATCGGAGCACACTACAAAACCTCCTGAACCTGAAGGTAAAGTTAACATAGGAGCAGTAGTCACTTCTCCTTTTAGCAACAAAAATCAAGACTCACACTCGTCTGTACAAATAAGCCTCCTGTCCTTCTGGGTTAATTGCGCCATCGTCCTGGCTATCGCAGAAAACACCTCGATAAAACGTCTATAATATCTAGCCAAACCCAAGAAACTACGAATCTCGAAACATTCACTCCTAGTAAATAACTGCCTCAACCTTATTGGGATCCATAGATATGCCCTGCGAAGAAATAACGTGACCCAAAAAGACTACTTGATCCAACAAAAACACACATTTGGTGAATTTCGCATACAACTGGGAGACTTGAAGAGTCTGCAAAACCAACCTCAAGTGCTCCTTATGCTCCATCTTGGTCCTCAAATAGACCAAGACATTGTTAATGAACACGATCACAAATCGGTCGATGAACTCACTAAAAACTCGATTCATCAGATCCATGAAGACAGCAAGGGAATTCGTCAATCCAAATGGCATGACAAAAATTTATAGTGCCCTTATCTCGTTCTAAAAGATGTCTTCGCAACATCTTCATCTTGGATCCTCAACTGATCATAATCAAAACCAAGATAAATCTTGGAGTACACCGCTAAAGCCTGCAACTGATCGAATAAATCATCAATCCTAGGCAACGGGTATTTATTTTCACTGTTGCTATGTTCACTTGCCGAAAATCGATGCACATCCTCTTCGATCCATCCTTCTTCTTTACATAAAGAATCAGAGAACCTGAAGGCGACATACTCAGCCTAATAAAGTCCTTCTCCAAAAGATCACACAATTGGTACTTGAGTTCCCTCAACTCTGCTCGCGCCAACAAATATAGAGATCTAGAAATCAAGGCAGTCCCGGGCACTAACTTAATACTAAAATCAATATCTCTTCTCAGAGGAAAACCAGGAATCTCATCCGGATAAACATCAGGGAACTCTCGAACTATTGGTATATCATTAAGCTCCAACCATGGTCCGGGATGTCTCATCCAAGGCATAGATCATAAATCCCGAGTTCTCAAGAGACAACAAACTGAACATCTCCATGGCAGACACCAGTGGGATCACAGATCTAAAATTAGTACCACAGAAGTTCCACTTCTCTCTAGATTGAGTTCTAAACCTCACTACAACATGGAAGCAATCAATTGTAGCTCTATAACTAGACAATACATCCATACCCAAGATGCAGTCAAAATCTCTAACTCCAAAGAAATCAAATTCGTCACCAACGCATTCTTAAAAACTTAACAACAAACCCAGCACTATCTTACGGGACAACAAACTCACATCGACAGGAGTACCAAAAGACACAACATCACACAAAGGGACAAAAATAAACCCATAATCATACACAAACAGATCAGATATAAACATGTGTGATGCTCCACTGTCAAAAAAAACTCGTGAAGGATAATAAAAAATAAGACAAGTACGTGAATTAACTCATACGGGCACTTCATCAGCTTGCTCCGCATTCACTTGAGCTTTCCAGGGTCCCGATAATAGAGATTGAGAAGGCCCTCTGAATCTAGATGCCTCTGATGGCTGAAAACCTGATCGTTGGGACTGCGCAGGGGGATGCGGTCTCCTAGTAGAACCTCCAGTCGAACCATGTTGCGACAGGTTGGAGCGCTGTCCCCTGGAAGAAGGACACACTGTAGAAAAGTTCCCGGCTTTCCCATGGATATGGCATGCACCCTGAACTCCATGACACTGAGAAGTCAAATGCCTACCTCTGCCCTGACCATAGAACACTGCCCCAGAACTCGCTCCACAGAACTGTCAGAACAAGAATAACTCGAACCTATCCTCATAAATTGCCTCTCTCTCGGTCTGAACCTCTGACAACTTGACAAAGGCGGTGCCTGAGAAGGCTGGGAAAAAGGCGTCCCAGACGGCACAATATAAAAACTTTGTCCAGCTGGCGGCTGAACCTGAGATTGCCTATTCAAAAGACCCTCCTCAATGTCAATCGCTCTGTTCATGACATCAGCATAAGTAGAAAGGGGAACCTGCTAACACCAACGGAAAAAGATCCGGCTTCAAACTCTCCAATAATTTGTTCCGCTTCACCCTCTCTTGACCAACATCATGAGGAACATAGGAGAGAAGGGAAAAAAACTGTCTAGCATACTTGGCCACCTTCAGATTCTGTTGCACCAAATTATAAAAATCTCGTTCCATATGACGGTATAGTATGATTCGGGAATGTACTCCTGACGAGAAGCGGCCCAAAAGCTCTCCCACGAGATCACTATACCCATCTCTATTATTGCTAGGGAAGCACCCTTCCACGAGCGTTGCGCATCATCTCTCAACAGGAATGTGGCCAAGCTCAATCTCCTCTCCTCGTCATAATGCACTCAGTCAAAGAGTCCATGCATGTGCTCCAACAATCCCTCAACCACCACACCGCCCTCCGCTCAAGAAACATAGGGGGATTCATCCACTGGAACCGAGACAGAACCAGCTCTATCCCATCAACTTTCCGGGTCAGATGCTCCACCTCAACCTCCATCTGTCTCGCACGACGTATCATAGGAACACTCGGTTGAGCGACATCCTCCTCACTATCAGGGGCTCTAGACTCCCCTACCATCTATCTAGCAGCTCTACCTCTCCTCCTAGGTGGCATATATGAGACACTCAAAGGTAAACACATATGAAGATAAATCACGTAGTCCAGCACACACAAAAGAACAAACTCTGTACCTAGACTCGAGTGTGATAGAAAAAGAATCGAGTTTATTCCAGTTTAAGCTCTGATACCAAATTTCAGGCGCGATGCTCTAATCCCGTAATAAAGCACTAAATCAACACTTAATGCGGAAGCCTAAAAAAAGCGAGTTAATTTTTTTCCTTTCGCCTGAACTAAAATTACTTCTCAAAGTATGCAATTACTCAAAATATAGCTCTTAGTACAACATCACTCAGTAAACATCATGCACCCAAAGTCCTGAAAATAATACAACTACACAGGGCATCCCATAGTACTGATTCCGAAGTCCATATTTTTGTTGTACAATAACTTGGACACACGATCGACACTAAGGGGCTCCTCTAGCTGAAGCACCACTAAGCCCAGCTGATCTAAGATTATGTACCTTCCAGCACAGAAGAACCTGATTAGCTCACACCTGAGCTGACCTTACAAAACAGTTCGCACTCCCAAGAATAAATCATATATCATAAGTCCTAAAACGACGACAAACTAAACGTTCCAAAGGAAAAATAATTCATCACCAGTGCTTACTCATCAAACTTACCAATACAACTCAGCACTACTCATGGTAAAACAACCTCACATCGGCAGGAGTATCAATAGAAACCACATCACAAACAAGGTGGGGTAGAAATCAACCCACACACACAATGCAAAAACATCAAATAGAAACGGGTGTGATGTTCTCGTGTCAAAACTAAACTCACGCAGGGTAAGCAAGGATAAAGAAATTACCTGCAAATACTCCTCCGGGCATGTCATCGGCTTGCTCCCTAGTCATCACATCCACCTGAGTTTGCTGAGGTCCCGGGAGCTGAGACGGAGAAGATGCTCTGAACCTAGACGCCTCCGATGGCTGAAATCTTGATGTTGGGACTGCATAGGGAAATTCGGGTGTCTCGAAGAACTTCCAGTCGAACCCCGGTAGAAGAGATTCAAGAACTTTCCCCTGGAAGAAAGAGACACCCTAGCAAAGTGTCCAACCTGCCCACAGATATTGCAAGCTCCTTGCACTCCAAAGCATTGACAGGACTGATTCTTGCTTCCTCACTTACCACGGAATGCTTCTCTCGGACTTGCTCCAATAGAACTGTTCGAACTAGAAGAACTCGAACTCTCTCTCTTGAATTGTCTCCCTCTCGACCTAAACCTCTGACGACTCGACGACGATGGTTCCTGAGAAGGCTGGTAAGAAGACGTTCTAGATGGCTCAAGGTCCAAACTTTGTCCAGTTGGCTGCTGAACCTGAGGTTGCTTAGCCACAAGACCTTCCGCAAATTCAATCGCTCTGTTCACAGCATTAGCGAAGGAGAGAAGGCCGAAAACTGACTCTCAAAACGTCTCACTGGAATACTAGGTTGAGAGACATCCTCTCCCTCATCAATAACCAAAGCTCTTGAATCACCCATTACCTACCTACTAACTCTACGTCTTCTCCTCGACGACATCTACGAGGCACTCATAGGTAAGCACAGAAGCAATTAAATCATGTATTCAAGCACAAAATGTCACTGTGCCTTAACTCAAGTGTGATAGAAAATAATCAAGATTATCCCATTTTAAGTTCTAATACCAAAATGTCAATCCCGGTACTCTAAATCAGATATTTAGCACACAATTAACAATAAAACACGAAAGCTTAAAGTGGTTAAAATTTTTCTTTTGGCCTGAACATAAAATATATATTTAAAATACTTGAATACCCAAAATATAGACTTAGCGTGAATGCAATATATCATGAAACAGAATACTCAAAATACAGACTTACCGTGGATACTCAAAATACAGACTTAGCATGAATGCAAAAAAATACACATACGACAGTCAGATGCATAATGCAATATATCATGTCATGCAATATATGAGTGGTACAATGAATCGTCGGGTAACAATCCGGAAGCCAAACGAACGGTAAACAACAATTATGGAAACATCATCGGGTATTCGGGCGCTACCCGGGCATTCTCAATGGAAAATAGATATGTCTCATCGTCGACACGCGAATGGGCGCTACCCGACCGGCCGCACGAAATGCCAACTGTACTACAACCACCCGCCACAATCTATTAAGTCCACTGCAACTGAGGGTGGATAGAATGACTCGTTGCATCCTCAGTGCACTCAATCATGATTGTGTACCCAACACCACATCACGAGATTAGAACTCAAGCAGAGCAAAAGATCCCGGCTAGCAACAGATTCAAGGCCCAATATGATGTGCAGATTCATTTAAAACTACGACATGCTCAACATGATGTGTATGCTTGCAATGTCAACAAACTCATGCAACAGCATACTATAAAATACATGTAAGGCAGCAGGTCAAAACCAAAACGACATATGGTAACACAAAACAGCTCAGACATCATCACAAAATACACGTCTCAGCAGTTCAGAAAGCACAAGTATATTCACATTCCTATCTCAAAGCTGTAATCACAAACTCAATCCGTACCTGCTTAGATCTTACCAAAATACCTCACCAAGCTCACTGTAGAACTGGACACACACCAGCTCAGCACCGAACAGCTCACGTACGCTCCTCCATCGCCACGCCAGGAGCAACAAGAGTTCTAACATCCTGAGAAGACGAACAACAGATATTTAAAGCACTCAAAAACCTAAAACGACCAACACAAACAAAAGACTAGATCAACACTCAACGAAAACAAGCTCGGAGAAGAACCTGAGATCGACCACGAGATAACAAGCTCCAGGCTACAACATCCAGCCCGGATCTACTCCACAATTAATGAAAATAGTCTTCAAATGAAGCCAAAAACAAGGATTACCACTTACAACTCATTAATACCAGCACATATGAGCACGTGACTGGAAGAAGCTGCGAACAACACGCACTCTACGACTTTGAGATTCCTCCTATGACCACCTCCGGCCACAATATCGGTAACGAAATGATGGGTTTGGAAAGGGTTCCAATGGTACCTCTCTCCACCAAAACTTGTCGGCCAAACTCCGATGATCGAAAAATAAAGGTAACGAATGAACAGTAACCACGAGGTTTTCGGGAGAGGTATCTTCTCCAACACTCAAGTGATAATAAGATATTTTTGTCTAAAAATGACTAAGTCTTGGGTCAACGGGTCCTATATATACTACTAAACCCCCGATCTGATCTACAGTTCTTAAATATCAGCTCAGACCTCCACTGCTCCAGCTTAGTCATGCACGCCCACCAGATAGTGCATCGTCTCAGATCGTGCAACCAGATCAGATCGCATCCATATCAACTCGTGCAATACCCAGCTCAACTGAGAGCTACTAGATCATATCTCGCTTCATGCACAGTATCTCAGACCTCTTCTACCCAGATCATGAACCAACCAGATCATGCACACGTAGGTAAATTCTTGCGTGTACAGACTACACGCCCACAGTAGATCACGCTCTCACAGCAGCTCAGGCTCCTAGCAGATCACACTCTCATAGCTCAGACCAGGCTGCGTACTTCGACCAACTCAGCTTACGATCTCCGAAACAATAATCACTATCTAGATCAGCACGCACCTAAACAACTCAGCTCAAAAAGCTCATCTCAGGTCTCAAAGATGACACCAGCTTAGACACGTAGCTCGGGACGCTTCCACTAACAGCTTGTGTACACAAACAGATCACACTCACATCTCAGCTCGTGCATTCAACAGCTCTAACGTGCATCTCAGCTCTCATGTACACAGATTTTTCCCCATCTAACTTAGAAGAGTTATGCCAACTTTTATCTGATCTTACCAACGAATCAGCTCACAACAAATACGGCAGTAACATATTGCAGCAGCCGACCAGTTCACGCACCGGTCAGCTAACGCAAGACAAATATCTCTCGCTAAACATGTTCTTCTCCATCAGCTTTTGCCTAAGCTGATCTATCCCAACAATACAGCACAACATCCCTAATCTTACTACTCAGCCCAGAATGCTGCATAACTCCCAATGCTGAGTACAGCTTGCACTTTGCTACTCCACTGATAACAGCTCAGAGCTGCTACACTACAAGCTCGCACCAAGACAGATTAGTTCGCACTATCATCACTGTCTATACTCAACACTAATCAGCTTGGAGGACTTAGATCAGCTCGCACCCTACCTATCAGCTTAGGATGCTCTATCAGCTTACGATATCCAAAACCGTTCGCTAAACTCTCATATCACAACGCTTAACCTTGGAACAGCTCGTGATCTCAGATCAGCTTGAGCCTGCTGCTCCCTGCTAAACGATACTCCTAACCTCCTTACATCTCACAAACTCAGTACAGTCCTTACCTATCAGCGTGCACCCAATTTGGACAAAAAAAACAACTTGTGCTACATTACGTCGAACCAGCTTGCATAACCACACCAGCGAACCTCTGACCTGAACCTCTAATCCAATACGTCCAATGCACTGAGAACTAAGTCAAATCTCCATGAAGTCCAATCTGCTTACACACCTAAGATCAACAAAGGATACTCGAACAGCTCGTGCCAATGCTGACCTAAGATGAAACCCAAAACATCTTACACCATCAGCTTAGCACAAAACGTAAGATCAACTTGAATCTGAGCTGATACGTCTCTACAGATAGATCTCTAAGTTGAATAATCTCCACTGATTTATCGTTAATATATATACTGATTAAGCTACTACTTACCTCAGTTAATCACATCCTCACATTCTCCCCACCTTAAAATATTTCGTGCTCGAAATCAAAAAGTTCTCGCCAAAGCTGACAAACACGGACAACTCTTGCCAAAGACAAAACCACAAATAGATCTCATCCGGTCTAGTAACTTTATAGCTCTCAAGTAAGTTGGAGACCACAAACAGCACCAGTCTACACGAGAATTTACTACCAGCTTATGCCTAAGTCGATGCCACTAAACGATGCGGAACAACACTCACGATCTAACACTCTGCTCAGGGCACCCAGAACATCCCTAAGCTGAACTCAGCTTACGTTTCAGCTCCTAATAGCTTATGCTACACAGTGCCTCTCAAAGCTGCTCACTCCTAAGATGATCTCCCAGAATCATTTCGTGACAGAATACTAACGTAACGTCCAACGAAGCAGTTCAGCACAGAACTGTTCCACCTATCATCTTACCCTCATACAGCAAAATCCCCAAGCTAATCGATACTACACTTTTATCCCCATAATAGCTCACACAAAGTGTGTTAGGATAAAATTTATGGTTTTGGTGATAACAAAATAGAGCAAGTTATATCTGGTGTTGTCAATAGGAAAGAAAAACCAGTCGACAGGATTGCTACTCAGACGCAAGGAACAGTATATCAAGACGCAAGCTTTTGTAATAGAAAACGACGACGTTTTGAAGTAAATCTACCAGTCGCAGTGAACAGTGATTATTATTCAGTCGCAGTGATCAGTTGTTTGCATCCAGTCGCAGTGAACAGTGGATTATATCCAGTCGCAGTGAACAGTGATTATTATTCAGTCGCAGTGATCAGTGGCTTATATCCAGTCGCAGTGAACAGTGGCTTATATCCAGTCGCAGTGAACAGTGAAGTATTTAACCAGTCGAGAGTTTATCAAACGATGTCGTATGGTTAAGTTAAAACGTCAGCATTTTAGATAACCAGTCGCAGGATAGTATTGGCGATCCAGACGCAAGTTCAAAAAGTAGCATGTGCAAACGACAACGTTTTAATTAGTTGTAGCGACGTCGTATTGAAACCAGACGCAAGCTTCAGTTGTGCTATATCCAGACGAGAGCTACAAGGTTTTATTCAACCAGTCGTTGGCTTATATAAAGAACCAGGCGCTGGAAAATCACACGTGGAAAACCAGTCGACGAATACAAGTATTTTCCAGTCGCAATATTTGAAACCGCGTTGAAGGTAATTGGATCTGGTTGTCAAAGTTGTTTCAGGCGCAAGCTAAAATTGATTCAAATACGATCGCTTACTCAATTGGAAAAGATTCGTAGAATCGTACAAATTGCCTAGAATTAAGGGAACAAGATTGGTACTATTCTTGGATGAATAGTACACATTGGCAGAGGTCGTTACAACAGGATTGCTCATATATGGAAATAATTCTCGTATCCCTGACTTAACGCAATTTACCTTGTGATGGAGCAGGATTGACGGCGTTCTACTGTCAGGAATTCAAAAAGGATTTTTTGCCTTATTTGGATTTATCGACTGTTGAATGAAGGATATAAATAGCAGACGCTTTGAATTGAAGAACACATCATTTGCTATTGCTATTACTGAAACGCTGTCAAAATACTCTTTGAGCTTACTCTTCATTGAAAGCATTCAAAGCTCAAGCACTCGAAGAACCTTCATTCTTTTGATATTCACTGTCATACCTTCGAGTCAATCTTCTGGTTATATTGTTGTAATCGAGTTTCATTGTTGAAACCAGAAGATATTTACAGTCTCATATACGTGTACTCATTGTATATCTTTTGATTGAGTCTGTAACGAACTTGCTTTGTGAAGCAGTTTGAAAATACTGTCAAGTGTTGTAACCAGCAGTTGCATCTGCTTGGATCGTTGGTTGAGATAGCTAGGAGTCCATACAAGTGCTGCTTGTGTGGGTGGGTGTTTGCAGAAGGGCTGTAACCATCAAAGTCTTCTAGTGATACCTTCCGAGGAGGAAGAAGGGGAGACGTAGGAAATTGAAGTCCGAACTTCCAGAAACAAATCTCTGATCCTTTACTTTTACTTTACGCACTTACATATTATTTATTGCTTACTGTTCACAAACCAATCGGCCTTTTTCCGCACAAATATTGTTGGCCGAGAAGTTTTCACAAAACTGAGATCCAAACTTTTAAAAGAGTTTTGAAATAGAAAAATCGAAGGAGTTCATTCTCCAACAAAATGAAAGATGGAGAGACAATGGCGGAGTTTGACGAGCGTTTCAGTGCTGTGGTGATCGAGTTGAATAGCCTTGGCAAAATACAGCAAACCGTGAAACTGGTGCTGAAGGTGATGAGGGCACTGCCAAAGGAATGGGATGTAAAGACTATGGCAATGAGAGAGTCCAAGGATCTAAACAAAATGGAGCTTCATGACTTGTTTGCAAATCTAAAAGCATATGAGTTCGAACTGGAAACAAGATCAGAAGCTGGTCCATCAACCTCCCAGCCAACGAAAGCCCTTGCTGCTACAACTGCTGAACCATGCTCTCCAAGCACAAGCAAATCGGCAGATCAACTTTCAGACGATGTCATGTCCCTCTTTGTTAAGAAGTTTGGGAAATACCTGAGAAGATCTTTCAACCCTTCTACTTCTTTCAATAATTATAATAAATCTGATAAAGTATCTTCTGAGTTGAAATGCTATAACTGTGGTCGTCCAGGTCATTTCGCTGCTGATTGCAACAGACCCAAGAAAGACGATAGAAACAAGCGAGATGATAGAAGAGTTGACGATCGATACAGGAAAGAAGAGCGATACAGACGTGATGAGGAAGATAATGAAAGAACTGTTGATAGGTCCAAGGACAAACCCAAGGACAAATTCAAAGAAAGATCAAACGACAGAAGGATGAAGACCAGCAGCAACAAAAGATTTAGTCGCAAGCATGACCGCAAGGTGTTGGTGGCTGAAGAAAGCACCAAAATTTGGGCGGATAGTGACTCAGATTCATCCAGCTGCAGCTCATCTTCAAGTGATAGTGAACAGGAGGAGGTTCACTGCTTCATGGCTGACCAAACAGACGATGATGAGGTATTTGATTTTTCGAATGTTGAATTTACACGTGACGACCTTGTCATAGCACTAAATGACATGGTTAAAGAGTACCGGAAGCTTTCTCATTCGTTCGAGGAAGCTAAAGCTGAAAACATAAGTCTGAAAAACAGTTCGACTGAATCAAGTTCTGATGAGCTAGAGGATGTTGACGGTTTGAAGACAAAGTTGAGTAGGCTAACAGTCGAGAATGAAATGTTGAAAGATGAAACCATCGAGCTCAAAGAGGAAATATTTGTATTAAAACAAGTTGTGAGCGCCTGGAACAATTCCGCCCGTAAACTTCATAAGATTCAAGAAGACCAGAAATCTAACGGTGATAGAACTGGTATTGGATTCAATAGCAGTAATAGCAGCGATGAAGGACCAAGTACTCAGTCACGGCCAACTTACGACAAGTTCAATAAAATGGGCTTTGTCAAAGCTGAAGTGATATATGATTGTTGCGAATCGATACGATATGATGACAAGGATACTTCTCAGCCGGATCTTAAAGGAAAAGGCAAAGTCGGTGTTGGGTATCAAGGGCCTGATAATTCAAAGCCAGGCTGGCTAAAGAACAAGCTGAACAAGGACAAAGCGAAAGCTGGTCCAAAGTTCTTTGTTCCCAACCAGCCGAGGCATTATTCGAAGAAGGCAAAAACTGAATGGACAAAGCACCAGCCGAGAAGGAATCCATATGGTCAAAATATCAAATCAAAATTCAAAAGAACAGTACGTGATTTTGCACATACTTTCGTGGATCCTAGAACTGGAAAAACCATGAGGATTGTAAAAATCTGGGTCCCGAAAGGGGTAATCCAATCAGGACCCAAGTAAAATTGGGTACCAAAATTTGCTTTGTATTATTGCAGGGTTACAGGTACAAAGCAGCAGCCGATGCATCAACAATCTGGTACTTAGACAGTGGATGTGCGAGACATATGACTGGAAATCCCAAGCTACTAACAGACGTTGTTCCTCACAAAGGAGCAAAAATAGTCTTTGGAGACAATGCCTACGGTAACACTGTGGGTAAGGGTAAGCTTACCCATGGTAACATCTCTATCTCTGATATTCTTGTTGTTGATAACTTGCGTTACAATCTGATAAGTATCAGTCAGCTTTGTGACAAAGGTTTCCTTGTTAATTTTCAACAACACACGTGCACAGTTCAGAACTCAACTGGTCTAACCGTGTTGGTGGGTAAGCGTTCTGGGAACACTTACGTTATCAATTGGTCAGAGCAGCAGGAAACTGAACAATTGTTCCTTGCAGCTGGCTCTTCCAAGAGCTGTTTGTGGCACCAGCGTATGAATCATTTGCATTTCAAAACTATTGCTAAATTGAGTGCGCATGATATGGTTTCTGGTCTGCCAAAATTATCTTTTTCAAAGGACAAGATTTGTGCAGCTTGTGAACTGGGAAAGCAAATTAAATCTACTTTCAAAACAAAAGGCGGTAAACGTTCTTCCCGAAGCTTAGAGCTTTTAAATCTTGTACAGTCAACCGGATAAGGAGTGATCGAGGAACAGAGTTTTTAAATCACAAATTATCTTCTTATCT
Organism: Dorcoceras hygrometricum; assembly: GCA_001598015.1. Taxonomy (NCBI): domain Eukaryota; kingdom Viridiplantae; phylum Streptophyta; class Magnoliopsida; order Lamiales; family Gesneriaceae; genus Dorcoceras; species Dorcoceras hygrometricum. The sequence goes on along the minus strand of KV011187.1, from coordinate 197,499 downwards.
GGATGACATTGGAATAAAGCATGAGCTTTCAGCAGCTAGAACTCCTCAGCAAAATGGTCTAGCTGAGAGGAGAAATCTCACTTTAAAAGAAGCTGCTAGATCCATGATTGCTTATTCAGGCATTTCGCAAAAATTCTGGGCAGAAGCAGTTAATACAGCATGCTATACTCAGAACAGATCAATGATAAATAGGATGCATGATAAAACACCATATGAGATCTGGAATAGCAAGAAGCCTGATATTTCTTATTTCAGGGTGTTTGGATGCAAGTGTTTCATTCATAACAATGGAAATAAGCATCTAACAGCTTTTGAACCAAAATCTGATGCAGGCATCTTTTTAGGTTATTCAGCAGTAAGCAAAGCATATAGAGTGTTCAACAGCAGAAGCTTAACGGTTGAAGAATCAGCACATGTCGTGTTTGATGAAACCAGCTTCAAATCAAACTTAGCTGCACGCTTACACGATTTGTGTTCACGTCTGGAATCGACAAGTCATGAAGATTCAGACGATGACGTGGCACAAAGAGAATCAGCTGAGGGGGAACAACCAGCAGTGGTCACAATGCACAACAACGTTCAACAAGATCCAGCAGGTAATCCAGTTGTTATTGATTTAACTAACATGGATCAACCGCAGGATCAAATTACAAGTGCACCAGCTGCTGGTGAAGACGCGTCGAAGAATCAAAGTAATATACAATTAAACGACGCTCAACCCTCGACTGCTCAATCAGTCGCAAGCAATATTCAACAAGTCGCGAGTTCACCTGCTGGACAACCAGTCGCGACTGCTTCTCAATTAGCATCAAGACCATCGACTGGTGAACCAGTCGAGAGCACATCAAGTACACCTGCTAATATACCAGCAGCAAGCACCTCTCATCAGCTAGAAGCAGTCGCAGCCACAAACAATGGACAACATCAATTCACGACTGCTGATCCAGTCGTTGCAACTCATCCAGCCACTCAGGGGGAACAACAATCAAATACCATTGGACTTGATCTTCGGTGGAATAGAAATCATCAACCTGAGCAAGTCATATGTAATTTCGAATCCCCTGTTCGCACTAGAGGCCAGCTATCTCACGATCTGTTTGATTCTGCATTCATCTCTCATATAGAACCGAAACAAATAGATGAAGCTTTAGCAGACCCAAGCTGGATAGAAGCTATGCAAGAGGAATTAAACCAATTTAAGCGTAATAAAGTTTGGCAACTTGTACCTAGACCTAAAAATCATTCAGTCATAGGTACTCGTTGGGTCTTTAGAAATAAACTGAATGAAGATGGCATAGTAACAAGAAACAAGGCTAGGCTGGTTGCACAAGGGTTTAGACAAATGGAAGGAATAGACTTTGATGAAACTTTTGCACGAGTAGCTAGATTAGAAGCCATACACATGTTTCTTGCATATGCTGCATATAAAGACTTTAAAGTCTTTCAGATGGATGTCAAGAGTTCTTTTCTTAATGGCATCTTGACAGAGGAAGTGTACGTTGCACAACCTCCTGGCTTCGTTGATCATACAAATCCAGAGTTTGTTTACAAACTGGACAAGGCTCTATATGGGTTGAAGCAAGCACCCAGAGCTTGGTATGATACACTCACAAAATTCTTGCTTGAGCATCAATTTACAATAGGCACAGTCGATAAGACGTTGTTCAAATTTGCTAAGGAGGATCACGTCTTGCTTGTTCAAATTTACGTTGATGATATTATTTTTGGGTCAACTAACCCCAAACTGTGCAAGAAGTTTTCTAAATTGATGCAGGATAAGTTCAAAATGAGCATGATGGGGGAGCTGACATTATTTTTAGGCTTACAAGTGCGCCAGTTGGAGAATGGAATATTCATCAACCAGGCGAAATACACTAAAGAACTGCTGAAGAAATTCGGAATGGAAAATAGTTCAGCAGCAGCTACTCCCATGAGTTCCACGATCAAGATGGACAAAGATGAAGCTGGATCTGCCATCGAGGTATCTTTGTATCGTGGTATTATAGGCTCGTGACATTCTTCTTAGGCTTACAAGTGCGCCAGTTGGAGAATGGAATATTCATCAACCAGGCGAAATACACTAAAGAACTGCTGAAGAAATTCGGAATGGAAAATAGTTCAGCAGCAGCTACTCCCATGAGTTCCACGATCAA